>JADRCC010522886.1:0-12367 GCA_019843855.1 Hylomyscus alleni
GAGTTTGAGAAAAACAATGAAAGTGTAGAGTCTTAAAGTGTGCCAATGGTCCTTTTGTGCCAAAAACTCATAAAGCTTCTGCAAATTTTGCAAGAAAAATTTTTGGGTGTTTATTGAAATTCTCATTGGTTAGATAGTTTCCACCCTTGCTAATTTGTCAAGATTAAATGAAACAACTTCAATTCAACTTTGTACATGAATATGAAAATTCACCCTAGTATAGTTTATATTACTATCAATTACTTTTCTAATGCATCCTATCAGAAGTGATCCAGAGGTAAAAATTCCTAAAATTCAAGTATCAATTATACTGTCTCATGCTTACAAATTGGATATCAAAAAGATCCTATCCTTTTACTGGCTTTCCTAGTCTCACTCTAGGAATATTTTGGTTGTTTTTTCAGAAACAGCATTGCTTCTATATCACTGACAAGGACAGGGTTCATTCATGGAAGAGAGGATTCTGCTGAATGAAAGCCTGGTTTCTTAATAGTTCACATTAAAGAAATAAAGCAATTATAGACCACGTGATGGTATATTCACTACCACCTTACATAAATCATGCTTAAAATATGAATTGTCTCTTTGTTTTTAGAGAAATATCTTGAAAAAATATGTTCATACAACTCAATACTGACATCAGCCACATATGGAGAAAACATACAATCATAGTTCAGTAGAGGTTGATGAATTTTAAAAATTGATTTCAGCTTAAGCAGATACACATCAATTACCCAAAAGCCACTTTTGTAATTTCTAATGAATTTTCTCATTCAGAACATTTTTATTACCTACATATTGTTCAACAGAATCACTATTATAACATTATTGTTTTCTTTAAGATTCTCAAAAGATCATTTGCTTTTATTATTTAAGCACCATCTCTTAAATGTTTTAGATATGGATACATAAATAACGTCTACATCATATTTACCTTGCACTGTTTTGTCTCTGTAATCTAATCTCCTAACCATGGACTAATTGTCTACAAACTCAATTTGATTAAATATGCCTGGCTATGGAGCCCTTAAGAAGATCTATGGAGTTAAATCAACTCATACAGGCACAATGGAATCAATGATTATGTCATTTTAAAGGAATTAAGAGACCATGTGTGGAAACAGTGACAAATGGCTATCCACTAACCATGTAAAGTCCTTAAGTAAACCAAAGCTGTTAGCAAATTCACTTTCAACTTTCAGCTTATAGCTAAAACACATAACCTCTCACATTTTTCTATATCAGCTTTGGAAGGCTAGGTAGGTTAAGGCCTAGAATGGTGTCAAAGGTCATATATTACAAACTGAGAGAATGCATTTTCAAAATCTACATGTTTTATTTTGCCTGCCTGGCACATTATTTTATTAGTTTTGGCACACTGGAAGGAGAAATGGGAGTATTTCAATTAAAAACATCAAAATACTTAAAATTGAATTAAATTTGAGATAAGTAACTATTTTGCACTCCTTTAAATACTTATAGATCTTCGATACTTTTGTTAAATATTCTTTTATGAAGTTGTCTGCCTTTCGGGAGATAATGAGTATTTTATATGTATAATACATATGTGTACAGTTAAAATCGGCTTTTTATTGTATGTTCTCATGTCATTTATAAATACTTTGTCATTTACAAATAGATAAACAAAGGGAAAACCTAAAGCACAAATTGAAATAACCAAGTACATTTGTGTAAGTTGTTCAACAAATAGCCGTTGGTGAATGAATCCACATAGATTATTAACTGCATGAATATTTCTAGGTTTGGGCAATGGAAAACTAGTAAAGCATATGCAGTATTCTGGGATCTAATTTCTTGTCTGATTTTCCTTTTGCCCTTGTAAGGAAGAAAACAATTTTGTTTACTTTTTTGAAAATAGAGAATATGAAAATAACAGGGAAATAAAAAAAATAACACTTCAATAAAATCCTCTCAGTATCCTATAAAACAAAGGACATGATTATTATCCATAAGAGAACAAGAACAAAAGCATTGCAAGGGATTAAAAGATTTTTTTGAGACAGCAATGGCATCAACTAGATTCATAACTCATCTATTATGATCTGCATATTCATGGCACCTCTAAATTAACATACTAAAATTCTAACCTAAATGAGATAGGATTAGCAAGTGGTAGGGATGTTTAGAGATGGAGAATAAGTGTGGAGCCCTCGTGAATAAGATTAATGTCCTAAGAATATGATTCCAGATGACTCTCTAAGCTTTTTAATAAAAAATTCATTGACACTTCAGCCAGCTGGAATGAATAGATACATATTTCCAACTCACCATCTTGGATGCTGCTTCTTTCATAAGCAATCCTGTCTTTTGGTTTCACTTATCCTGGGGAGTAGTGAACAAACATTTAACCCCAGATAAAACATTGACAAAAGAAGGAAAGAAGGAAAGAAAGAAAGAAAGAAAGAAAGAAAGAAAGAAAGAAAGAAAGAAAGAAAGAAAGAATTTCACCAATTCTAGTCGCATGAGTTATTCACTTAATTGGGATTACCTGTGGGAGAATGAGGGACTTGAGTGTTGTGGCATCCAGACAAAGCCCACTTTTCCATAGACTTAATAAAGACACATAGTTAAAGCTTTCTGCCCAACTTCCAGGAAGCTCAACTCAAGAAATGTTTCTGCACAGTAGTTGCATTTACTGTGAATATAGCCTTGGGGAAGGGACCTCTTAAATCCTGGAACTTTCAGAATTTTTTCAGGTTCTTCAATTTCATAAGTGATTCTGACTCTTCATATTCCTTCCTATGTCTTCTGAGACTTCCTCATCTCCCTAGAAAGGAATGTTTCAACTCTAAAGAAATAGTGACATGGCATGCACATTTTATTGTTATTTCTGCTGCTTGAAATGATTAAACATCAAAAATTGAGATTTTCAGTGAAATCAAATGTGCAAGCTGATAGATGAATAATTTTCCATCTTCTTGGATTGCATTCCTTTGATCTAAAAAAGAACAAATAAGCTGTACAATTAATGAGATACTGTTTTCTATTTAGTCACATTGAATATAACAAATATCAACCTTTTCAGTGATCAGACCCTAAAGAATGGAGACTGTTCAACAACACCTCTCTTATTGCCAATTTTAAAATGCTTTAAACAGAATGAAGTTTGTGCTTAGAGTAATCTTACCCTGGTTATTTTTTTTTTTTTTCGTATTCTCATTTTATTTTTTGAGGAAAGAGTTTTTGGTATTATTTTTCTGTTTCATTGGAATCCACTGCAAATTTGACTTCCCTTAAGCAACAGACTAATTACACTCTGTCCTTCATTCTACAACTGAACAGACTGAGTTGGAATGTAAGAAATGCCCAGTGTAGACAGGGAAAGTTCCAGACACATCGATGAATGAGTCTTAAGTTTAGTAGAGTATGAAAAAAAATAAGTCTGGAGAGAGTGTCACTGTTCTCTTTGTAGGTGAAACTCATTATTTCTGCACAATTATTGTCTCAGTTCTCCATTTTCTTTGAATTACTTTATTGAAGATGTGAGAGACCAGGGACAGTCACATATTACTGCCCCTCATCCATCTCACAATCTCTTTTTCTGATGAAGCTATTTTTAATTTTACAGATTAAAATATCATTTTGAAAATACACTGCAATTCTAAAAGATGTCAAGAGTGAATTAAAATTTTAACTGAGTCACTTAAAACACATTTTTAATGAAATTATATATTGCCAATTCTTCAGCATTCTGTTGAGTTTCAATTACCAAATTTATAACAAAGTCAGAGAAAGGAAACTACAGGATCTAAAGAAATTAAACACTTTTGGAAAAGGATTACATTTGTATGAGACTCTAAGAATGAGTCTGTCATTAAGGCGGGTGTTTTATGTGTTCTAGTGGAACTAATAAAAAAAACTGACTTGAACAATTACAGAGAATCTATTTAAGAGCAAAATTTTGAAGGAACTTTCAACTCTGAATTCTTTACCTAGAATCCCAATGAAAATCTCATCAACCATATTTGTTTTGTTGAAACAAGTGCTATATTTTTCACAAATTGAGGACATTTTCTTTCAAGACTTAGTGAGTCTATCATTGATTTGGTATCTCATATTTTTTAACATAAATGCCTAATATCAAGAAGGATGTGTTTTCATAACATTCTTTGGAAATACTAATTCGTCATCATTCAACTGAAGAAGAAAACGAACCAAGAGAATACCATTCCTTTTAGTCAATGCATTTATACCTCATTCTCCCACCATTTTGGAGAAATTGTGCATTGGTATTCATTTCCTTGCTTCACTATTTTTCTGGAGATTAAACATTGATGTGCTTTATATTTAGTTACCGTCGTTGCATCTTGTTTGTTTGAATATATGTGCACATGTGCATATACATGTACACATGTGCCTGTATGCTTATGTGTAAGGAGACTATTAACTCCTAAATGTTACAATCTAGCTCTCAATACTAAAATGCCTCCCTGTTGTTCCTGTTCATTGTGAATAATTGGGATCCATTTGCTATGTTCATAATCTGCACTATTTTATGGAAGCATTAAATACATATCAAGTCCCCTGTGAAAGTTACATTTTGGGTTTTATTAATTATATATCAACACTTTAAAATGTCTAAGACATAATCTATTAAAATGACCCAAAAGGAGTACATTTTACCTGTATTTATGTATCATGTTTTAATTTAAAATTTCATAAACTATTTGTTACCATTATAAACCTGATATAAATAATTTTACTCTCAGAGTTAATGTTGAAAGAAAAATATATTTCAAATAATGGAAAAGAATTTTAATCAACATAAGCCAATTATGAAACAAAACCATACACATTATATCATTAAGAGATATTTGAAGTTCCCACATCCAAAGAAACATAAAATAGTATTGTGATTAAAAAGGATTATGAGGAAGGCCACAATAAATATATATTAAGATCTTTAGGTCATAGCTCTGTGAGTAGGAGCTTATTTGGCAACAGTATCTCTGTAGTGGCAATTGAGAATTTTGCTTTGTGTGAGAAAAGGTCTCAAATAGCTAAGTCTGCTCTCAAAAACATAGCAATGCTCCTGCATCAGCCTTTCATGCACTGGAGTAAGAGGCATGACCTGCCACACATGGCTGAGACAATCTTTCCTGTTCGATTCAAGTGACTCGGTTGGATCTAGAAAGAATCTGGGAATGAGATTCTGCTTCCAAGCCTTGGGAAAAGTCAAGGATTGATTTAGGAATTTTTTTTTTGTCTCTCAAACTGTAAGAGAATGATTTTACTTAACTTCATTCAAGTCTACTCTTTTCTCTTCTTTTTGTGTTTAATGTTGAAATTTTACTGGCAAATGTACAAGTCATGTAAACATTTTAAAAAGGAAATTGAAATAAAGAAAATATATCATATTTGTAGAATAGGTTTCTGAAAACACAGTAGGCTCTGTGAGTACAGCAGGAATCCTCTGGGATATTTCCTCTGTAAAACGTAGTAGGCATTGAACAAACATTTCTCACCTAGGTGTGGTGGTGAAAATCTATAATCTCAGAACTTGGAAAGCTGAAGCTGGGGGAATAGTGCAGCTTGAACTAAAGAGCCACATGCCAATCTGAATTGTGTAGTAAAATGTTTGAAAAAGAGATAGACAGGGGAGAGGAATCGTGCAGCGATGATTTATGTCTATACTTAACTCTCAAAAATGTCTCTGGATTGATAACATTTCCTTTTAAGTGCAAATAGAATTGCTTTTCTAATACATGAGCATGGCTATACACATGTGTACCTATGAAAATTGTGTAAGTTTAGAACTAATCGTAAACTCTTATGTTGTACATATGGCTGTATTTTTTGTGTTGTTAATTATATTTAGATTCCAGTGACTAAAATCACAGTCTTTCTCCATAAATTCATTATTTCTCGAATACATTTAAAATTCTTTAAGTAGTAAATTTATCTGCTTATAATATATGTTTATTTAACATAATTAACAAGTATAAACCTATTTATTACAGAGAACTTGGTATATCTAAGAAAAACAAAGAAATGCATTTTCTCTATAATGTGATAACTACATTTGTACTTCTAAAGTCAAATTAAAAACTAAAATCCCTCATAACTTTTTCCATGAGGTCAACATATTCAGAACATTAAAAAAAATGATAATCAGCACAAAGTTCTTTAAGTCGTTTATTTGAACTATGACTTTGAAATTTCTATTCTTTTTTTTTGTAAAATGTTTCTGACCAATTAAACATAGGGTTATTTGAGGCTCTGTGTTCTTTTTGTTTATTTTCAGGACTGTAATCACTCATATTACTCTTTAACCTGTGGTGAGAAAAGTTTCTGCTTGCTTCTCTCTAGCCTTGTTCTGTGTCTTTTGTTTAATAAGAGCACAAGTGAAGACGCCTCGTTCTTCTTCTTCCCCTCAGGTCCTCTGATTCACAGCATTGGAAGTCGGCTGGCTTGTCTGGCTTTGCACTGGGAGACCTTACCCCACTAATGAGCACTCAGGTGGAATTCAGTGGGAGAGATTTTGCAGTTGGAAATTGTTTTTTACTGATGGTGAAAATGAGCAAATACTGCCAGTGCAGAATGATTTATTACAACTTTTTGCGAGACCAGCAAAATGGCTCTTATTGCCAATTTTTGCCTTTTGTGCAAATTTTTCCCTTAACATTACTCACTGTATTTTTGACATTAATTACGGTACTATTTCCAAACATTGTAAGTTTTGAAATAGTTTGAGTATTACTTGGCAAACTTCAGTTGAACTAACATGTACCTGGTATAAGCACTTGGTTAGAAAGCCTTAACCAAAAACCATGAATATTAAAATAACAAGCATAGTAAAATAATTTTATATGCTACATATGTGGATTTATTTAAAATTATGTCAATGTACACAAAAACTAATAGTATAAATCTACTTCCAGCATGTTTACAGCTATAGAAATGTGTTGATGGAACAGGAGGTAGACTATAAACCTTTCTGTTTTATACACATAGTAATTTAAACTAAATTTCCCAGAATTCCACAGAATCATATTTTTAGAATTTAGAATGAATTGTGAACATTTTATGCTTAAAGCATTTATCTTGACAGTTGGAGAGGCCATGCTTATACATGAAGGCATATCTCTTTCCGTGTTTCTGAAAAACATATAATAAATATGTCAGTGGTTAAAAAAAAAAAAACTTCAATCCTCATTTTAGAATAGGTTGACATCATGCTTTTGTGAATAACTCACTAGCACAGGAATAACCCTCTATTTCTGGTGCTGTCATGTTTTCAGAAGGATGATTATCAAAGGACACTTAAAATATTGTTGGTCCTTTTTTGAGTAAAATTCCATATACTAATAATTTAACTGAGTCCATGGTGTGTATTTCTCAAAGTCAAGGAATTTATAAACCACCTACAGGAAAAACATATTTATAGGAAGGTACTTTACTATCATGAGCTTTTATAGGTCTTTTGTTTTCTCACTATTGCTTATTCTGAAGCTCCTTCTAGGGAAGTTTAAGAACTTGGCTTCATACCTGACTAATACAGAGGTAAAGGCTCACAGCCATCCATTGAACTGAGTACAGAGTCCCCAATGAAGGCGTTAGAGAGGGAACCAATGGAGTTAAAGGGATCGCAGCCTCTTGGGACGAACAACAATATGGACTGACCAATACTCTCAGAGCTCCTAGGGACTAAACCACCAACCAAGGACTATACATGGTGGGACTGATTGTTCTGGCAGCATGTGTATAGTAGAGGATGGCCGAGTTGGTCATCAAGGGGAGGAGATGCCCTTGGCCATATGAAGGTTCTGTGCCCCAGTGTAGGAGAATGACAGGGCTGATAAGTGGGAGAGGGTGGGGTGGCAGGCATGGGGAGGGGGGAGGCAACAGGGGTTTGTTCTTGTTGTTTTTGATTGTTCATTAAATATTATTTAAAATAAAAAAAAGAACTTGGCTTCATTTTCTTAATGAGTTAGAAACATGATTTTCATCTCACAGCCTCTAGCAGATAAAAAGGTACCCTGTCGGGAATTGGTCAAGGAAACATAGATGTGTGGAAATGGTATTGATAGCTTTCCACCATCAAGAGATTGCAATGCAGTGTCTTCATTACAGTCTGGAAGTCATACTACTACTACTACTACTACTACTGATGTGGACTAGCTTTCAGACCCAGACATTTAGTTCTATTTCTTTATGCTTCATCTCTGGCATGTATCATTAGGGAGACTAACTATGTGATTTCCAGTCTTTTTATAAGAATTTCTGACTATTCTGTCTGCTTCAAGAGCATATGTCATAATATTAAAATTCAATGTACATACCTATTGGTTCTGAGGATTTGTTTACATTCCTTGTCTTGTTTCCCTGTATAAATCCTTTAATCCAAAGAAACACCATTATTACATGCTTTGAAGGGGTAAACAAATATAATCCTAAAAACGATTAAATATATTTAGTTCACTGAATCATTTCCAGTGTAGAGTATATATACCATTTGTCTGCATGCTTACTAAATATTTGTGACACAAGTAATTAACAACCTATCACAGAGTATTTCCTCTCTTTTTTGTGTTAACTTTTCTCTATTTTGGAAAGAATCTTCTCAGAACAAGGATGATGGCAGTAGCAGCCAATGGATATAAGCATGTTTAGGGAGCAGTTACACAATATGCCTAAGTAGCAAATCAAAAGGAGCTTTATACATAGGTAAAATGCTCTATGCTCTCCCAAATATGGTCCCCTGACCCCTGACACAGTTCCCAGCAAGAATACCCACCTGTAGAGCAGGCACATGATTGATCAGAAAAAAAAGAAGGTGTTAGGCTCCGTAATACCTGTACCCTTTTGTTTAATTAATGCCAGAATTTTGGTACTGTGACATTTTCTTTATCAATTTTTCTAATATCTTTATAAAAATGCCATGAAATTCTGTAAGCAATTTAACTACATCAACATATTACTTTTTCAGCGCCTTTAAGTGTTGACGTATCTTTTTCAAATTTTTCATTTCCTCCTTGTTTTTATTCATGCTGTTCTAACAAAATAAGTTTGCTTGTGACCTAAGGATAGGCATGTGTTACTTCTAGACACATATCCTTCTTGCTCAAAATGACACAATTAATGTTATAGCCTTTATGCCAAGCTTTCCCAAAGTAAGTGCAAATTATCTCGCACAAAGGCACATGAATGGTTATAAAAGATTTTCTGTTGTTACTAAATATGGTTTTTTAAAACATTTTTGACTTTAGATGAAAAAGGAAAAATGAAACTCTAAATATTGAAATTATTTGCATAGAGATTCAGAAGTGTCAATTCAAAATGACTTAATAATGAATTTGTGCACTGTTTGAAAGTATCTAACTTAAAGATTTTCATTTATTTTGATGAAATACAAATTCTCCGAAAGCAAATTATCTTTAGCATTTCATTTCAACAGATGAAAATTCATGATGGGTAAAAGTCAATGAATTCACAGCCCACTCTCAAAATGAATAAAATGAACCCCTAGAAAAACACTACATTTTTCAGGATATGTATAAGAAGTGAATGAGATAATAAAATCTCACCTAGTGTCTTTTTTCTCATGTGTTTTGCTCCTTCTTAAAACATGGTTATCTCACACTAAAAGCCTTTACCATATTCATCAGTCTTACCTGTGCTATTAGAGACTTCCTGCTATTACAAGCCAGAGAGCAACTACTGGGTCTGGCATGGCTGCTTAAGGGTTGATGAGACTCAGTTCCTACCCCTAGATCATTGCCAGGCCATTGATTACCATATGTTGGCCTGAAACAGATGTGCTGTCTCATCTATGTGTTTTACTTTCAATGTCTCTTTCTGCGGAATATACTTGCCCCATAACTCAGAGCTAATCACTCTATAATAAACAAAACAGATGTGGATCATAGGAATGAGGAATGGAGACACTCATGAGGCCGTTGGGTAATGAAGAACAGACATTTAGGACCATAGGAAAGGATTTAAACAGCATCATCATAAAACAGTCATAAAAGTCTACATGACCCTTTGTAGAAATTGCTCATTGCTAGACTTGGCCTTGAACTTGGAATACAAGGAAAGACATGAACCTTCTGGTTCAATGAGTGCAGCATTAACTAGCCAGAGTGAACTTGGGGACACCAACAATAGAAAGTTGAAGTCTCAAGAAGAAAAGGCATAGATAGGAAAAGAACCCTCCTTCTAGAAAAAAATAAAGCAAATGATAGTTGGGTTTGCCCTCTAGGAGGAAAGTTTATACATGATTTAGAAACAAATAGTATTATAAGGAGAGTATAATGGAATTCCTAGGATAAAGAAAAAATGATTAGAGAGTTAAAAGATGATGTATAAGCATATAAAATGTTTCCTACTTTGTTTACCTAGGTACTTAAAGAACTGGAGATGACAATACCTAGAAAGGTATTAGAAAAAGCTAGCTGCTTTACTTGTATAAATTGGAAGCAAAGGCCACCACCTGGGGATCCATCCCATATACAGACACATAACCCAGACACTACTGGTGATACCAACAATTTATTGCTAAGAGGAGCCTGGTATAGCTGTCTCCAGAGAGGCTCTGCCAGAGCCTGACAAACACAGAGGTGGATAAATGCTCAAAGCCAAGCATTGGACTGAGTTTGGGGTCCCCAACTTGAGGGGTGGGAGAAGGAACTGAAGGAGCCGAAGGGGTTTGCAACTCCATAGTAAGAACAACAATATCAGTCAACCATACCCCCCAAGAGCTCTCAGGGACTAAACCACTAACCAAAGAGCAAAGAGTACACATGGAGGCCTCATGTCTCCAGCTGAATATATAAGAGAAGATGGCATTGTCTGGCATCAATAGAGGCCCTTGGTCCTGTGAAGGCTTGATTCCTCAATGTAGGGGAATGGCAGGGTGGTGAAATAGATATGGTTGGGTGGGTGGGCTCTGGAGGGGAAACCAGGTAAGGGGATAACATTTGAAATGTAAATGCATAAAATTATCCAATAAAAAACATTCTAAGAAATTATTTTAACTTTAGTAGTATGTTACCTTTCTGTTCTTACATGAAAATAGTTTCTAAAGATTGCTATCTACTGTACTAGGAAAGCACAGATTGGTGCCCAGCTAGTCAGGAAAAACAGAGTGTGCAAAACTTGTAAAGATATGTGCTTTTGCTTTGTGTTTAGTTTTTGTTTAAAGGAAGCAATGTTGGGATTAATAATCTAAGATTCATAGAATTTATGCAAATTAAAGAATTTCGAAAAGATGAATTAAAAATGACCAAACCTTTACTGTTTATAGCTTTAGTAAACAAAAGAATAGAATCAGGCTTGCTGGTCAGAATGAAAAAGATGGAAAAAGAGAAAGGAGAAGAAGGAAGAAAAAAAAAAGAGAGGCAAAAAGAGAGCACTTGAACTAACAGCTTGTAGCCACTACTGACTCTGAGTCATTACTGAATCCGCACTGCTCCCATTTCTCTCCTTCCCAGGACTCTCCTTAAGCTAAGGCAACATTAAATATCCTCATTTTTTGCTAGTCGTTAGAATACAAAAACACAACTACACCCTACATAATAGTAAATGAGTTCTTTCAATATTACCAGTACTGTTATAAAACAGGCTCATAGTCTGTCACACTAAAAATATAAATAAATAGAACATTGTGTGAAGTACAAACACTGTTTATTTCCATTCTTCTGCTTTACTCCTTCGTGCTGCTATAACAAGTTCGCAAACTGTGTAGTTTAAGCAATTGTAATTTATTTCTCACATTTCTGAAGCCTGAATACGTTTTGAATGACTGCTTTTTGTCTCTTTCTGGCTTATGTTGCTGGCTTCTTGTTTTGATTTTTAGATGGCTTTGCCTGGGTGAATTTTAGGTAGAATGGGAGAAAACGTGAGGTCAAATCATTTTCTTTTTAATTTTACAGCCTCAAGTCCTGTTTGTATCATTGTGACAAAAGAAAGAATTTAAAGTGTGAGAGAGTAAAATCTTGTATGAGTGCATTCTATGGCATGGGTACGGCCATCTAAAGAACTAATATCCTAGAGTGCCATAGGAGCAACAAAGCTTTCCACCACTAAGGCTCTTGTCTAAGTGTGAATGCTGATACGCGAGTAAAAGCTGTCCATTTAACTTTCTTCTCCTGTTTATTTATGGAGTGAAGACTCCTTCCATGCACATAATGTTTCAACTTAAATTAACGAAGCTTGTCTCTTTGACTAGCTCTGTACCATGATGCCAACCTCCGTGGTGATCTGTATGCAATAAAACTGTTTCCCTGATCAACAGTTCATAATGAACATGATGAGCTTCTGAGATGCTCTGCCTTCTCTATCTGAGAGCCCATCCCACAGTAGCTCAGCTTTTATAGGTTCCTGCATCTGCCATTTCATTGGC
>JADRCC010522924.1:0-10207 GCA_019843855.1 Hylomyscus alleni
CACACAGACAGTGAGCAGGAAGTGTATGCATGGAAATAAACATAAAAGAAACCAAGAGGGTGACTGCAATTAATGGTGTCACCCTCTGTTTCTTCCTAAATATTTTTTTAGAGTTCAAGAGACTCATTTCATCCTTGCTTTCAGGGAAAAGATGAAGATTAATTCAATTGACGTGCACATAGGAACATTACACCTTCACACAGTATGAGGATTAATTCAATTGACTGCACATAGGAACATTACACCTTCACACCATAGATGCATTTCACAGTACCCTCCACTGAAAGTTCCCTAAAGTTCCATCTCCTCCCTCCTATTTCCCTAACCTCCTTGTAATTAAATCAAAACTGCTTGCTTTATGTTTCTGTAGTAGGCAGGCAAGATAAGCAATGTGTATAATTAATGTAGTGACTGCCAATGGAGACAGAAAAGCAAAACCGACGTCCAGGAGGACCCATGACACTGCTGTCCACCTTTAAGTGGCCACCGTTCACTTTATTATCTAGTTCAGTGAAAGATAATTAAAATATTATGACCCGCATGATATACTGTGGTTTTTGATAGACAACAGAGTAAGTACACAATCAACCCATTTTCTTTGGGTCCAAATGAAAAGATAGTTAAAACAACAAAACCAAGACTAAGCTGGTATTTCAGACTATGAACGTGTCTCTCACTAGCAATATAAGCAAATCCTTTTGGTGTACATCCCCTTGGGTTCTGAAATAAAGTGTAGTGGCCTATGAATCTGCTCTCCACCTTAGTGAGTTTAACAGAATCCCAAGTAAACAGAACTGAGTCTCCAGAAACCCGGTGAGCTCTTCTATAGACCCGGCAAGTCCCACATTGGCTGTTCAAATACTTATCTTTGTGATGTGGCTAATATAGAGAGAGGATATAAAGATCTTGATGGATGTTTCCCCTCTGCCTGGCAGGCTGTACCAAAAAAACTCTAGTTACAATTCACATACTCTGTCTACTTGGTTTTGAAATAAAGATCAGTGAGTACTAACAATACAGAGTTTTGTCTAATTTTGTAGTCTGGTCCCTCGTGCTATGGTCCCTGGTCCCTTTTGTAGCCAAGTCCACAGAAACATGAAGATTTCTGGAATTTTCCATTTGAGATGCTATTTCAACTTAAATCCCAGGCAGGACTGGGGAGATGATGACTTAGCAGTTAAGAACACTTGCTGCAGAGGCAGAGACCTACAGCCAAGCATTAGGCATAGCTTGAGGAACCCTGCCGAAGAGGAGGAAGGATTATAGGAGTCAGAGGGATAGAGGACTCCATGAGAACATGGTCCACAGAATGAACTAAGCCAGGCTCATAGGGTCTCACGGAGACTGAAGTAACAATCAGGGGCACTGTGTGGGTTTAGCTAGGTCCTCTGTAGTATATATATATATATATATATCATATATAGAGAATCATTGTGTAGCTTGGTGTTCTTGTTGGACTCCTAACAGTGAGAACAGGGGCTGTCTTCGACTCTTTTGCCTGCTCTTGGGATCCTTTCATCCTACTAGGGTACCTTGTCCAGTCTTGATATGAGGGTTTGTTCCTAGCCTTATTGTAACTTGTTATGCTCTGTTCAGTTGATATCCCTAAGAGGCCTGCTCTTTTCTGAAGGAACATGGAGAAGGAGTGGATCTGGGGAAAAGGCGAGTTAGAGAACAAGTATTTGGGAGGAGGAAAAGGAAGGGAAACTGCAATGAGATGTAACGTGTGTGTGTGTGTGTGTGTGTGCCCATACAGGTTGGGAAGCCACACTCCATCATTTCTGCAGTGCTTTATTGGTTATATAATTCAATGGTCTATGAGGGAGGGAATACTACAGTTGTCATACGGTATCTTTGTTCCATAGATATCTGGAACGGTATCATTCCTCCTATATTGTCACTGTTTCTAGACCCACACAAATCCATAAACAAACTATTTCTCTTCTACATCCAAAATGTATCTGTTTATCCCCTTCCCTTCCTCTCCATCACCTTCATCTGGTTCCAGCCACAGCCCCTCCCCCACTCTGCTATCTCAAGATTCCCTGAACAGTTAGTACATTTACATTCTTACTGTCCTGCAATCCATTAGCTCCTAGCAGGCAGATTGATAACCATCAATTTAAGTTAGGTCAGGTCTGGCCCCACTCCTTTTTCCTTGAGCAGTTTGAATTGGAGCTCCCTATGTAGCCTAGGATGGATTCCTGCTCTGCCTTAGCCTTCCAGATGCTTAGCATGCTAGCTCTTCTACCATGTGTAGTCCTGCCTCCTTTTCCTAACACTATAATATTCTCCCTGGCTTCCTTTCTCTGTGTTCCTGCACAGAGACACCATATTTCTCTGGAGTGTGAACTCCTAAAGCATTTGTAATAATGAAGTGGTCAGTATTGGGGTCCTTGAGGAATTTTACAAGTGGTATACCCTTCACAGTAATCCAAATACAGACTTCTATCATCCTGGACAGAAATCTGTTCCCATCAGCCATCATACTCTGTCTTGCCATACCAGTAGGACCATAGACTTTGAATAGGTGAACCTTGTGATGTACAAATTCTACCTCAATACACTTGTAGCAAAAAGTGATTTGGAAATGGAATTTTATACAAAACTTATAACTGTTAAGATTAAGAGTAGAAGAAGCTCTGATATCAGTTTTAAACATGATTATTTTATAAATGTCCCATAGTCCCTGTATCTTCATGTAGCAAGTACATCATCATCATCAATAGTAGCAGTATTTATCATTATGAGACAGGGTCTCATGTAGCCCAAGCTAGACTCAATTTTGCTGTATAGTTGAAGATGACCTTGAACTTTTGATCCGCCTGCCTTCACCTCCTGAGTTCTGGGATTACAGGCATGTTCTACCATACCTGTTTTATGCATGACTAAAAACTGAACCTAGGGCTAAAAACTGAACTAGGGGTGCATTCCCAACCAAGTAATTCCTTATTTATCCTCTTATTCATCATTTCCCTCACACTATAATGTGTAATTATTTTCATGATCGATAAAGGACAACTCCTTATAAAGAAACTATGGCAACTAGAATGCATTGCCCATAAAATGTCACCTACAATTAGTTAGCAATTGTCTCTATCACTTTTCCTTATCACATTCACATAGCATAAGACAAATGATAGCTTCAATTATTAACCAATATTGGTATTTTAAAGTGTTCACTTGTCTTCCAATTACTGTTTGTAATTGAATTCTGCCCAGAAACATTATATTCCAATTAAACACATATTTATGGATGTATGTGTACCAAGGCATGTGTAAGTAGAGGACAGCTTTCAGGAGTTGGTACTCTCTTACTGTCTGTGGATTCTGGAGATTAAAGATGGGTCATTAGGCCTGGCACAAGCACCATTACTCACCGAGTCATCTTGCCAGCCCTACTTCTCATCTGGTTCATGTTCCTTATCTCTATAGGGAAGTTGATACTGAAATTTGAAAGGCAATGTAGTAACAACATTGCTTCAACAATTCTTCCTTGAATTGACTTCTCTTACCTAAGGAGAGAGGTGTTGAACACCCCAGGAGTTTCAGCGTCATGTCCTTCTGAGTAAATGTACTAAATGGGATATATGTAATCCCAGCACTTGAGAGGCAGAGACAGGCAGATTTCTGAGTTCGAGGCCAGCCTGCTCTACAGAGTGAGTTCCAGGACAGCCAGGGCTACACAGAGAAACCCTGTATCGAAAAACCAAGAGAGAGAGAGAGAGAAAGAGAGAGAAAGAGAGAGAGAGGTATATATTAACATTATTTTTAATACCACTTTGTCTTTTATTGCTTAAATGTATATGATATACTGAAGTGTACACTGTCACAAAAAATTTTATTACCAAAATATATGACAGATTGTGAGTATAATTATAGGAAGAAGTGTATATGTTGACCTTCAAATCAGTTTTAAAAGCACAACTCAGGAATTTACTTAGCCACAAAGTAGTCCTGAATATAAGAAATAGAAAAGTCTCAGATTCGATATTTGCTGGTTTGTACATGAGGGAAAAATCTCTCTTCATATATCCCCTTTAAGTCATGGATTATTAACTTTTATTTTGCCCAGGTTGGAATGGCCATGCCCTGTTGCATCTGGTTTTTGTTATGTTATTGCTTTTTACATTGTACATATGTCATGTCTTGGTACCCAACCTCCATTTCTGTGGATTTGCTGAAATACCTTGACCACTTAGGGGAAAAGAAGACTTGTTTGGCTTTCAAGTCCAAGTTCAAGTCTATCCAGTCAGGGAAGTCACAGTGGCAAGAGCTTGAAGCAGCCAATGGTGTCACAGTTATGAGCAGAGAGAAATATGCATATCTGTACTCATTTGCTGGTACTTCCTGCCTGTACCCAACTTCCCTGCTTCCACTCTCACACAGTTCCAGGCCCCCAGCCTAGGGAATGGTGCTGCCCACATTCAAGGGTCTTCAGACTTCAGTTAACACAATTAGGAAAAATCCCTCACAAATGCCCCAGACCAACTTGATTAAAACAATTTCAAATGGACACACTCTTCCTAGGCAATCCTAGGTTGTACCAAGTTGCCAATTAAAACTAACCATCACATTTGGTTAATACTTGATTAACCAAATCAAGCTGATATCACCTTCAAATTTTTAGATAATTGGTGTTAAAATGTAAGTAATTGTTAGATGTTTGTTATTAATCTTTTCCATCTTCTTCGTATTGAGTCTCATTTCACTTACAAGTTTAGACATTTTTGAATGTGTTCATTTCTTATTCTCATTAGATTATTAAGCTGTCCAACATTTAATGAAGTAATTCAGTATTAAACAGGACTCATAGAAATGAAGGTGCCGAGAGGTTAAGTGGCTTGTCAAACCTTATTCCCTATGCCAAGTCAACAGTGTGAAGACTTATCTTGTTTAAATTTGCACTAAGTGAATAAAACTGTTTGCATGGGGATTTGAATTTCATTTCCTGTCCATTATCGGGAGGACACAGCCCCTGTGAGGTTAATAGCTACACTCAATGTTCATTATAAGCTAAGAACATTGGGAAGCAGAATGAGCACGCTGGGTGGTAAGAGCACTCACTGATCCATCTCTCATCCATCTCCACGGGGAGCCTGTGGCATTTGGTAACTGTATTCAGATCAATAGTGCAGCAGAGGGGACACTTTGTGCTTGGGTTTAGACCAACCTTGTCCACTTAGTGAAGTTCACTTACCATGGGAAGTCTGGATAATATAAACCATATCTCAAGTTCTCCTTGGACAAACACTGGGCAGAGTGATAGATAATGTTTAAGGAGGCACATTTCATAAAATTGTAGCTTCCTATTGCCTTTACAAACAAAGTAATTTGGAAAAACTCTACTCAAGGTGGAAGATTTCAAGCAAAGTATGTGCCTTTATTTGGTAAATGTTTGGTTTTGTTAAGATTTCTTTTTAAAATTATGCATATGTATGGGTCTATGTGTATGTGTGTGTGCACGCATGTGTGCGTGTGTGTGTGCATGCGTGTGTGTGTGTGTGTGTGTGTGTGTGTGTGTGTGTGTGTGTGTGTGTGTACATGAGTGCAGGTGACCACAGAAGCTAAAGGTATCAGTTCCTTGAGAGCTAGAGTTGCAGACAATCATGAGCTACCTGACAAGGGTGCTGGAAACTGAACCTCTGCAAGTACAGTGCATGCTTTTAACTGCTCCACTATCTCTCCAGACCTTGAATTTATTAGGTTTTGTTTTTGAGAAAAATAAGATATAAAGTAGATGCTATTTGAATTTATGACATAATCAAATTTCCTAAAATAATTCAGAATTTTACTTATTTTTAATTTAATGGTGTGTGTGTGTGTGTGTGTGTGTGTATTATATATATGCATGCCCCGCACATATATGGAGGTCAGAGGAGAGCTTTTGTGGGTTCTAGGAATGGAACTCAGGTCATCAAGCTCTTGTGGCAAGTGCTTTTACTAGCCAACTCACTGCCTCTCAGATTTTAAGATCTTTTTGGCCTTTAGGCCACCATACTGGGACCCACAATATTGGCGGTCATTATATGGGGGTTGCCATACTGGGGAACTCTCCTACTGGGGAAGTCTTGTTGCCTTCATCACAAGTTTGTTTTCCGGCCTGAGAACCCAGCCTGTTTCCTCTGTCCTCACAAGAACCCTCAGGCTGAACCCCTCTCCCCAATGGCCGTGTGTTTAGAATGACTGACCCAGTGTCTCAGATAAACTGTGCCACACCTTGTTGTGAACAGCAGAATATTAAAATGCCTACCCATCTGGCTTTATCGGTTGTAAACTCTGACATTTGATGAAATGGATTTCTGAACCATTCCTGAGGATAGTTGGCAGAACCGATTTTCTTACAGCAGTGCATGTGTCATAGTGTATTTAATGTGAGTTGAATGCCACTGAGCAAGGTTTTAAAGATTATCAATTTTGAAAATGTATTTACTTAGTGTATCCATGCATGCACACGTGCACACATACACACACTCACACATGCTTGCACACACATGCCTGCCTGCCTATCTGCCTCTGTGAGTTTATGTGATACACAGGCATACAGCTGTGCATGGAGGCCAGAAGCAGATGGCAGATCCTCTAGAACTGGAGTCATAGGTGATTGTGAACCTTCCAACATGGGGGCTGGGAACTGAACCTAGTTGCCCTATGAGAGCAGCAAGTGCCCTTAACCACTGAACCACCTCTGTTGCACCAATGACTATTAATTTTAAATTCTGTAAATTACTCTCTTGGCACGGTGGAAATGTTGAGAATTCAGAATGCCCTGTAGCTACAGTAACTATACCTTTTAAATGTAATTACATGGTTTGGAAACTAAGAGAGAATTGTGAATAAAGTAGAAGAAACTACCAAAACCACATCATGGAGTTCAGATCATGTGGCTCTATAGTGTCACTACTACTAAGCATGAGTCATTCTGTAAGTTGTCAGTTCAAAGCCAACTTTAAAACTTGCATTAGCCGTCAGTCCTTACCTTGTTATTAAATATACCTAATTGTGATTTAAAAAAAGTTACTTATTCAGTTCAGTTAGCTACTCATATAAGTATTATATGAGAGGGTGGGCAGGTGTGTATAGTATATAGTATGCTAACACAAAATATGTAATCTGTCTTAAAGACTGCGCTAAGTATTTTAGACTAAGAAAGAAACAAACTCTGCCCTGGGGGAGGTCATTGTTTACCCCGGAACAGGTATTAGTTAAATACTCACAAATACTTAGGCAGACGTGAACGTAATAACTTCCTCAAGAGATTAGTCTGCTTGAGATGGCTATTTTGTTCTATCAATAAATACAGAGAAATGTCCCACAAGGAATTATTTTTGGTACCAGATCTGCTGAACAAATTAAAAAGGGATGAGAGGAGCTATTTTAATTTATAAAACACAAAGCAACCAATACAAAGCAAAATATTTGTCTTTAAACTATTAATTTTAAATACTTAATTTTAAATACTCAAGACTGATCCTGTAACTGCCTGGCCTGTGAAATTTTGGAGTTTACATTTCTCTGCCGGCTGCCTACCATGAGCTTGTTTTGTCTGCGTGTATGTTCACCTGCTTGCTGTCCATTGTAAAACTGACTTCTTCCTTAGGTGTTTGCTCTTACTGGTCACTGTTTAGTGTTGACTGTTTTTCTTGCTGGAGAGTCCCCAGAAAGTTGCCGAAGAGGAAACACACATCCGTCTTTAGCTCTTTTATTATGCTCATGATATTTTAGTCACGGAACACTTTCTAGCTGGCAGGCTCGACATACATATTCAATAGCATCTAAATATTGTTGTTGCATCTATTATATAAGCTGAAAAAAATAAACCCTCTACTCAACAGATGGCTCCAAAATTTATAAAACTCATAATTCCCAAAACATTTGGGGGTTTTGTAATAAAAAAAAAAATCCAAGTTGATCCTACGAGAGAGGATTGCTCAGCTAATAGCCCCTGCCTCTTCCTTTCAAAATATTCTAGCTTCATTGCACAGGGCTCAGCCACTCCCAGAAGTCAGACATCAAGTGAAAGTTACTTGTAGAGTTTATATGGGGAAGGTGTTGCTGGATTGGTTGGCTATTAAGGGTTATCCAAGAGATGAGTGAATTCGATCAGCCCTGTTTCAAACAAAAAAGGCTGATGCGTTAGTGAGGACACAGCTTGGGATTGAACACTCTTCCTCAGACTCTGCTACTTAACTCCTGCATTCCATCTTTGGAATTTACCTTTGATGTCTATGCCATTAAAAGCAATATGAGCAGGAAACTTGTAAGGTGCATAATGCGGGGAAGGGGGATCTTATTTTCATTGACAGTAAAAACCCGTAAGTTATTGTAAATGGTAAGGATACATTGTTCCAAGTGATCTCCTGTTTCCCTTTCAGACAGACTATTTGATGGGCTGTATTTAGTTAATCCTTTAGACTCTCGTAGGCTGGGGAGCAGGGGAATAAATTGCATTACAATCTAGCCAGTGTTGACATTTGAAGTCAAATTACCCAGCCAATAGCTGGCGTTGAACAGGATATCTGAACTGCGTAGAGTCTGTGTCTAAATAAATTCCTTGCATGCATTTCTTCATGACCCTGATTCTTCTTCTAAAATATGTATAGAAAGGGATTTCAGTATAAAAGCCATCTGTTTGCTTTTCTTCTAGAAAACAAAACAGAACAAAACCTCTCATGTCTATAATGGAACCGAGGCCTAAACATAGAATTTTCCAGTTTCTAAGCTTTGTACTTGCCAACTGTAAGCATGCATATTTTAAGAACACAGACTTTAAATGGAGATTGATTACACTATAGTCTAGTCAACACATGGGGCCCTCATTCTCTTTTCCCAGATTTGCATAATCATAATCTTTATCCTATCTCTAGGATGATAAGGAGAAAACACTTTAATGTTAATACCCCTTGCTTTGATGCAGGCCTACAATTTCTCTAATTCTTGGACTACTCACAAGCCACCTGTCTTTGAGGTATAGCCATTCTCTATAGACAGCTGATTTGGGTAACATTTCTGGATCCTGCCAGGACGTCAGGAAACTGTCCATTTTCCAACTTTCCTCCATCTCACGTGGCTGCAGAGTGTCATCCCTCTGACCCTGGCATCTCACTCAGATCCCTAAATCAGGCAGTGCCCTCCTCTTGCCCTCACTTCTGAGGTGCTGGCAAAGCTTTGTCCATTCTCACTTCTATCTTCCTCCCTCTCTTCTGCCTTTCATACCCACAAGTCCAGAGCACCGTCTCCATGGAAACCTTACTAGGTGTTCGGCCTTACAAACTGCCTCATACCCACTACCTAAGATCTGTCTGAACTTAAAGCCTCCCTCTCCCCTCTCTGCCAGATGAAATTTTTCTCAGTGCTTAAGCCTCATGCATCCCGACACCAGTTTCAACACTGTATATAATGAATAACTAGCTAGTCATCATGAAGCAGCGATCATGGGATGTTACTACTCTTTAGGGAACAGGAAGACCCCCGTACCTAGACAGTTGTCTTTAGGCATAAGTAATTCAAAGCCTGAATTAACATCTATGAAACGGATTCCTGACCTTCAGAAAACATAGGAAACTTCTTCATAACTGGCTAGTTTCAAGTATGTGTTTATACTACTCAGTTTTAATACATAAAACTTCCAGTTGACCATGATCTTTCCATTCTACTTTCTAGTGTTATATATGCAAATAGAATCTTTATTGAGAATATTTTTTCAGACAATATATCTGATCATGGTTCCCCTTCCCCACCTCCCCATCCACTTATACTATCTTTCTCTCTTTCTTTAGAAAACAAACAAATAACATAGCAAACAAACAAGAGTATATATTTTGAATAGAAAACTCACAAGACACACACACACACACACACACACACACACGAAAAGAAAAACAAGAAACCAAAATAAGCAAGGAAATGACCAGTACTTTAAAAAAAAAAAAGCCCAAATAATGCATTATGAGGCGTTATTTGGTCTACAAGAATACCATTAAGTTCATCTTGTATTGACCTTAAACTTAAGTGTGGTTATATACCCAGTGAGACTCCATTGGAGAAAACTAATTTTTCCTTAGCAAGTGGTTGTCATTTGCAGAGAACTTCTTAGGAATGAGAGCACATGTCTCCTTCTACCTCTTGCCACAGGACGCCATTTGGCTTGACTATGCACACTGCCACAGCCCCAGTGAGTTCAAATGTGCTCCGGTCCTATGCACAC
>JADRCC010523008.1:0-20470 GCA_019843855.1 Hylomyscus alleni
GGTGACTTATTAATTCAGTTCCTTTGTCAAAGAATTTAAGTGAATTGTGGTTCCCTTTCCTGTAGATCTCCCTCTAAATACTAAAGTACTACACAAATGCCAAATGGTTCCTGTGATAAAAACATATCGGTATTCTCATAAAGCCGACTTGAAATACACATGTAGAGTAGACATGAAAGGAAGACCTGCTTTCATTGTGGAGTGAGAACTGCAGTAATAGGCAGCCCTCTCTGACTTGGAGGAAATTCTGCTCAAAATTCTGACCATTGTATTGTCATCAGTTTGTTTTATGTAAAAGAGAATATAATACATGATAGAGGAATTAGAATGAACTTGTATTAGAATCCAGACTGAAAGTGATCTTAGCCTCTGAATCTAGTCTCCTTGTGTAGATGTGGGTATGGTGGTCCCCTGCTCTGCTTGTGAGAACCATGAAGATCATATAAGCTACCAAGTACCCTTGGAGCACAAAGTGCTTAGAGCTTCTGAGGCATTCATTAAATGCTGGTTTCCTGCTGTTTAGACAGAGGAAAGCAGGTGCTGATTGACATTTGAAGTCAGCAGAACATTTTATTTTTGTGGATTTACTTTATTTTTTTAAAAATCAGCATACAAAGTAGGTTTGCTTGTGTTGCAGTTGCAAGCAAGGTTGACCATTGGTGCTTCTCCTATATCCCTGTGCTTCCAAGTCCTACTGTCTCCTTCTATCTCTACCCTCAGGAGCCTCCTGGCTGTTGTTTTCTTAGTAACTTGAGTTTTGGAACACATAATCTTTAATCACTTCAGTGTTCTCTATAAACAGGACTACTATCTTAGAAGACTAACAAGAAGACCACACTATTATGTAAAAGACACCACAGAAAGTTCTGGAACAAGGCAGTTTCTCAGCAGGTCTTCTCTTTATCCTGCCTTCAGGAGGCCATGGCGTGGTTCTACCTGTTTCACCGCTTGCTGGTTAAAATCTCATTTCTTGTTGTAAGTGAGATTTGTAGAACTTTGTGAGATCATACCAGTTTTATTGATCCTCTTCGGAAATTGCTTATGTGCTGTGGGTTCAAGAAAAAAATTGCTACTTTTTGGCTAATATTTATTAATTAAAGAGATATCATTTTTACTTTCTTTAAATTGTAAACAGTTCTTGAAGTTTTAGCACAGCACACCAACCAGCAGCCTTCATCCAAGTTACTGTTTTCATGTTAGAGTTTATTTGTTCCCAGAACATTAAACCATCATGGGCTCTGAATATGAGAGGCTAAGAAACAACAGCCTGTGGTTTGTAACAGATTTGTAGATAGGTACATAGGTACAGATGCAAGGCAGTTTCAGAAGGAGCATATGGAAAGAGTGAAGATGAAAATGATTTTCAGTATCTTTGAGACCTCATCTCTCTGCAGTTTTTTGGAGTGATGATATACTTGCATTTTAGAGTAGATGTTTCCATAAGAGAGAGAGAAAATAGAGAGTGAATATATACAATATATACATATACATAAATATATAATATACATATATATCATATACATATACCTGTACATGTACATACACACACATACATATACATATATATAAAATGAGTGCTCAAGTCTAGAGTAAGAAAACTAATTTGAGATTGTCAATATGTCAGTCTACTCAAGACATAGTACAATACCTCCCCAGCTGGGTATTCAGAGTGGCTATCCAGCCAGATGCTCCAAGCAGATGACTCTGACCACACATGTTACTTTGCATTGCTGTAGAAGCTGTCCTAGGTGGATCAAATGCGCATTAAGCAGTAATATTTGCCCACAGTCATCCAAAACCCTACCCAGAGACAACAATGCAATTTTAAAGGTCAGAGAGTGTGCATTTCATCAAGCACGATTTCATTTTTGATGACTTTAGTTACTCAGCAAAATTCATAGGACTAAGATATTTGTTATAACAACTGCTGTAGGTGAGCACCACAGGGTGGATGGACTGGCCAGATTAGGTTTATTTCCTTGCACAAAGGAGATAACCCTGCCTTTGTGAAATGATGTCTGTGACCTATTTTAGATAAAAACAGTACAAAAGTAAGGCCATACAGATAGCATTAGTTAGTGTTTTTATATCCTTATTTTTAGCAAAAATCTGTTTTTCCCTTGAAGGATAATGATAAACATACAGTAAATATAAAACGGTAAGGTTAGAACTCAAGAAAAAAGAGAACAGAACTTACTTGCATCAAACTGATGTATATCTCTTTCCTGCCTCTGCAACATCAACTGCGAACATGACCAATATTCCTTATAGAAATTATATCAACCATTTGGTTCATGTAGATAAGCATTTCTCAACCTTGGCACTGTTGACATTTTGATCAGAGCACTCATTAGTGCAGGACAGTATTGTGTATTTTAAGAGATTTAGCACCTTTGGTTCTGCTATAGATGTTAGGAGCAAGACCTCTCTGCCCCTCCCCTTCTTCTCAGCATTCAAGTATACTTAGGGCATCAAAAAGTGACATTTAGTGGGAAATATAAACCAGCAACAAACCATCCAAACAAAAAGCAACAAACTGTTGAGAACCTCAGAAGCAAAGACAAACTAAAAACAGCAGAAATTCTGTTTAAGTAGTTGAGTCTTTTTCTCCCTTTTTTCCATGTGTGGATTTATGATGTGTATACATACATGTGCATGTATACACATATGTAATGCTCAGAAGCCCATGTCTGGAGTTTCTTTCTATAACTCTGTACCCTTTAAATTTTATATTTATTTAAAACATATCTTAAGTTTTTGTGTTAAAACAAAAAACCTCATCCACATACATGAAGTTTCTTGGTCATATTTGCATTTGCCCTTTCCAAATCACTCCAGGAGCCCCTAATATATTGCCCTCCCAATATCATCTTCCCCTTTCTTTCTTTTTCTTTTTAAAGGGACAGATTATATAAATTGAACCAGGCACTCAAAGTTTTGGCTACTCTGGGTTCACAGCAGCAAGTTTTAGGATCTGCTTGCCTCTGCTCCCCATCCTTGGGGTTATTGAGGAAGAGGTCTCTACACCTAACTTTTTACATGAATGCAATGATCTGATCTCACATCTCCATTTTTGTTCAGCCACCACTTTTTTTTACTAAGCCACCTTCCTCAGCCCCCTGTTCCCCTTCCAGGCACATTTTATGCCACAACACTGGTGATATTATCCAGATAATTGCTAAATATTTTTCTCTGCATAGGCATAGAAGAATGCTCAATTGAACAAAATATAGAGAGATTTTTAGAGAGGTATCCATGGGTTTCTAAAAATGACATGGGAGCCTCCAGAGGGCAGCTAAACTCTAAAGGACAGCCCTCATATATTTGAATGGTCGTTCTACATTCTAAAATTGGGAGAATTGTTTGGGAAGGTAAGAGGCATGGCCCTGTTCAAGAGGTGTGTTATTGGAGGCGGGATTTCAGATTCAAGAAACCCACGCCTTTCTTATTTAGCTCTCTCCAAACCCTACCTCTCTGTTTCTGTCTGTCTCTGTCTCTATCTGTCTCTGTCTCTCTCTCTGTCGCTGTCTGTCATTCTGTCTATCTGAATCTCTCTCTGTCTCTCTGTCTCTCTCTGTCTCTGTCTCTCTTTCTGTGTCTCTGTCTCTGTCTCTGTCTCTGTCTCTGTCTCTCTCTCTCTCTCTCTCTCTCTCTCTCTCTCTCTCTGTGTGTGTGTGTCCTGGTTGTGTCTCAGTGTGTGAACTCTCAGCTACTGTTCTACCACCATGCCTGCCTGCCTGATCTCTGCTCCCCATCATAATGATCAACTTACTCTCTAAAACTGTAAGAAAGATCCCAATTAAATGGTTCCTTTAAGTTGTCTTGGTCACGGTGTCTCTTCACAGCAATAGTAACGCTAACTAAGACAGACCACTTGTCCTTGTATGTCTTGGTATGTTGTTTGATGTCATTTTATATCCTCACTTTTATTTATTTATTTTTTAATATAAAGTCTCCCTCTGAGTTTGGCATGCTGTTTAGGTAAATCAACTGGCATCTGTTTCCCCAAGATCTCTATATCCCCATACACTGTATGTCTAAAATGACATTATATATATATCTGAATCCAGCTTTGATATAAATGTTAAAGACATAATGCTTGACCAGCAAGTGCTTTACCCTCTGGGCCAATTCCCAGCCCATTTTTGGATCTACATTACCACTGAAGTTATTTGGCCAAATACCATGCAGACTGTGATGGTAGGGAAACTGGAGAAGTAGGTGAAGAGCATTAAGAAGACTCATACGATAAAGGGTGTTTAACCTACCACTGTCCCTCAGCTTTAGTGTCAATTGTAATTTTACCCCAAAGCCTGGTATAGTCTTGCACACTTGATAGGCATTCAATGAGTACTTAGCAAATGAATGAATGTATGCTATATTTTGCATAATAATACTCTTTACATTTATTAAAAACTCTTAGTTTTAGGTATACAGTAAAAAGAAAAAAATTGTTCCCTTAACTATCTGCTCTAACCAGGATATCAACAGATGCTGAATCATCAGGAAAAGATTAAAGGCCCTAACTTCCTCAAGGAGAAAATGCACTAATACATTTAGAAGATTTTCTGTGAGAAAGTTCACAGCTGAGGGTCATGTTACTTAAAAGGCAAGTACCTCTTAGCACTAGAAAGCAATGTTAAAAGGACATTTTACTCTCTAAGCTTTTTGCATAGCTGCAGGTTTGTTGTCATTAAATCTATTAAATACTAATTCACATCTTAGACCTCCATAGGATTACAGTTTTCTTCTGAGGTGACTACTTACTTTTAAGGGAATGAGGCACTAACGAGTGCACAGGGGGGATTCTTGAGGACTCTGAAGAAATGTTTTATTGTGGTGGCTTCTTCCTTCTAGGACAGTGGTTCTTAAGCTGTGTATCTCAACCCCTCTGCAGGGCTGATGGACCCTCTCAAGGGAGTTGACTATCGGGCATCCTGCATCTCAGATATTAACATTATGGTTCATAGCAGTGGCAATATTACAGTTAGTAAGTAGCAACGAAGTAATTTTATGTCCGTGAGTCATTGCAACACAAGGAAATAAGTGTCATGGCATTAGGAAAGCTGAGAACCACTGTTCTGGGCTCAAGGTCATTAGTGGAAAGGTAATCCTTATCTGAAGGAAGGATTGACTCTTTGATCATTCACATTTCCTACTGAGTCTCTGACCCACAAGAGGAATTGGAGTGCAGAAGAAACAGGTGGGGGACCAGAGACTTGTGTAGTCAGGCATTCCCTGTTCCTATTGTGCAAGAATAACAAAGTCTTACAGAATAAGACATTATCCTGCTTCCAAAGATGGAGGCTTCTAGGGTGTGTTCTATTGAAATAAACCCTCGTATAGACTGGGATGAAGATGCTGCCCTAAATATGTTCTGTTGTTCATTTGCAAGATAAGTATTTATTCAAATAATATTCCAAGTAATTGTTAATCATATGCCTTTATGTCAATAAAAGGTTGACCTTTATGTTAATTAGATTTTTTTTCTTCATATGATTCCAGCATTATTACCAGGACAATGGCAGCAGCAGCAGCAGCAGCAAAGTTTGGTAACCTGAATAATTATTTTAGATAATAGATGTCAGATTGCATATATTCAATAAGCACACATTTTTATTTTCCCTTTCATTTCATGCATTCAGTGCCTCAAAAGCTTCAACAAGTGTCAACTTATAGGAAGATGATGTAATTTAATAGCAAAGGCTATGAGGTTTGTGAGGTGGCTCAGATGTTTTCTGTGCTGACTGACGCATGCTGTAACCATTCAGGGCTGTCCTGTGTTATATAGAAATATCAGGCTGCCATTCAAATATCCACGGGAGAGATTTTAGGGTAAAAGCGTTGCCAAGGAAAGGAGAAAGATTGAGACAGATCAAATTATTACAGAGAGCTTTATCCTTTTGATATCAAAAATAGTTACTTGTTGCAGGAAGAGAAGGCAAAGCAAGTACAGAAGAAAGAGAGGAGAAGACAGGAAGGGCAAGGTGTGGAGGAGTAGTGGCCTCCCCTCATTTGTCATTCACATTCCCAAATGAGTGTTTGAGAATCGAATCATTGTCACATTTCTCAATGATCAATGTCACGAGCAAAGGAAACAGAAATCAAACTCTGTAAAAACCAACCAGATTTCTACACCACTGAAGCCTCCAGAGGCCAATGGTTCTAATTATGCAATGGGTAGCTTTCTTACGCTTCAGTCCCCTCTCACATTCGTGGCCCACATTGTCAGAGAACACTGCTTCCTGGGTCTCTGGTTTTTGTACAAAATTTTGAAATCCCCAGTTCCAAGAAAAACCCTTGAAGCTACTTACTGCTCAGCAAGGCACCTTGCTGATGCTTCTGCATGACTCTACATCACATTGTTGCATTCTTTTATATATACTGGCAGGGTTCATCAGCTACCACCTTGAGAATTCTGTCTAGGAATATTCAATGTTCTAGTAGGTGAGAGTCTAAACCACTCATTACCAAGTGTAAGTGTCTTTTAGCCCAAAGCATGACAAGAAACTGCATTCTCACAGGGAGTGTGGTCATGGTTTCTTTTCATCCAGAAACCACTCAGCCTCTTTATAAAAACTGAGGTTTTTATAAAAGTGACTTATCTTTACTCAGGTTTAATTCTTTTTTTTTTTCATTTTCTTTTGTTATTTTATTTATTTACATTTCAAATGTTATCCTCTGTCCCAGTTTCTCCTGCACAAGCCCCCTATCCCCTTCTCCTTTCTCCTGCCTCGATGAAGATGCTCCCCTACCTGCCCACCCACTCCTACCTCAGCAGCCTAGCGTTCATTCTCCTATCATAGGTTATCAAGCTTCCACTGGACCATGTGGCTCCCCTCCCAGTGATGCTAGATAAGACAATCCTCTGCTACATATCCACCTGAAGCCATGGGTACCCACTGTGTACTATTTGGTTGACGGTCTAGTCACTGGGAGCTTTGGGGGTTCTGGTTGATTGATATTTTTGTCCTTCCTATGAAGTTACAAACCCCTCCAGCTCCTATAGTCCCTGCCCTAACTTCCCCATTGGGGTCCACATACTCAGTCTAATGTTTGACTGTATACACCTGCATCCATATTGGTCAGGATCTGGCAGAACCTCTCAGGTGACAGCAGCACCTGTCAGCAAGCACTTCTTGGCATCCGCAATAGTGTCTGGGTTTGGTGTAAGCATGTGGGATAGATCCCCAGGTAGGGCAGTCTCTGGATGGCCTTTCCTTCAGCCCCTGCTCCACTCTTTGTCCTTGTATTTCCTTTAGAGATGAGCAATTCTGGGTTAAAGTTTTGGAGGTGGTTGGGTGGCCCCATCCCTCAACTGGAGTGCCATGCTTAACCTCTGGATAAGGTATTGATAGGTTCTCCCTCTTCTTTGTGGGGTACTTCAGCTTCTGTCATCCCTGTGGGGTCCTGGGAGGATCTTGCTTTCCTGGCGTCTGGGTCTTTCTGGTTGCTACCCTCAGTTCTCCATCCCACATTACTACACACCTCTGTTCAATTTCCTAACCCTCTGTACATCTCCTCCATCTCCTCCCACACCTGATTCTTCCCCACTTTTTTCTCTCCCGCTCTTCTCTTCCTCCCAAGTCCTTCCCATCTTCTACTTCCCTTGATTATTTTGTTCCCCCTTCTAAGTAGGACTGAAGCATCTACTCTTTGGTCTTCCTTCGTCTTGAGCTTCATGTGGTCCATGAGTATTCCATGCTCTTTGCCTAAAATACACTTATTAGTGAGTACACATCATGTGTGTTCTTTTGTGACTGAGTTACCTCACTCAGGTATTTTCTAGATCCACCCATTTGCCTTCGAATTTCATGAAGGAAATACAAAGACAAAGAGTGGAGTAGGGGCTGAAGGAAAGGACATTTAGAGACAGCCCCACCTGGGGATCTATCCTACATGCTTACACCAAACCCAGACACTATTGCGATAGCACATTTTCTGTATTCATTCCTCTGTTGAGGGACATCGGGTTATTTCAAGCTTCTGGCTATAATAAATGATGCTTCTATGAACATAGTAGAACATGTGTCATTATATGTTGGAAGTTGGAAGATCTTTTGGGTATATGACCAGGAGTGGGTTAGCTGAGTCCAGTTTTCTGAGGAACCGCCAGACTGATTTCCAGAGGGGTTGTCCCAGCATGCAATCCCACCGGCAATGGAAGAGGGTTCCTCTTTCTCCACATCCTTGCCAGCAATGTGCTGTCACACGAGTTTTTGATCTTAGTCATTCTGACTGATATGAGGTGGAAACTCAGGGTTGTTTTGACTTGCACTTCCCTGATGACTAAGAATGTTAAAAATTTCTTTAGGTGTTTCCTGGCCATTCGAGTTTCCTTAGTTCAGAATTCTCTGTTTAGCTCTGTATCCTATTTTTAATAGGGTTATTTGGTTCTCTGGAGTCTAACTTCTTGAATTCTTTGTATATACTACATATTAGCCCTCTATCAGATTTAGGCTTGGTAAAGTTCTTTTCCCAATCTGTTGGTTACTGTTTTGTCCTATTGAAAATATCCTTTGCTTTACAGAAGCTTTGCAATTTTATGAGGACTCATTTGTCTATTATTGACCTTAGAGCAAAAGCTATTGATGTCCTGTTCAGGAAAATTTCCCCTGTGCCCATGTGTTAGAGGCTCTTCCCCCATTTCTCTTCTATTAGTTCAGTGTTGCTGGTTTTATACAAGGATATAAAAATGGATCGATTTGCATTTTGCTACATGCTGACCACCATTTGAACCAGTACTATTTGTTGAAAATGCTGTCTTTTTTTCATTAATTTTTTTTTTCATGGATGGTTTTAGCTCCTTTGTCAATGATCAAGTGACCATAGGTGTATGGGTTCATTTCTGGGTCTTCAATTCTATTCCATTGATCTACCTGCCTGTCTCTGTCTCAATACCATGTAGTTTTTTTTCACTATTACTCGGTAATACAGCATGCCATCAGGGGTGGTGATTCCCCCAGAAGTTCTTTTAATGTTGAGAATTGTTTTCTCTATCCTAGGGTTGTGTTATTCCAAATGAATTTGTAAACTGCTCTTGATAACTCTATGAAGAATTGAGTTGGAATTTAGATGGCAATTGCATTGAATCTGTAGATTGCTTTTGGCAAAATGGCCATTTTTAGTATATTAATCCTGCCAATCCATGAGCATGGGAGATCTTTCCATCTTCTGGGATCTTCTTCAATTTTCTTCTTCAGAGACTTGAAATTCTTGTCATACAGATCTTTCACTTGCTTGGTTAGACTCACACCAAGATATGTAATATTATTTGTGACTATTGTGAAGGGGTCGTTCTCTAATTTCTTTCTCAGCCTGTTTATCCTTTGAGTAGAGGAAGAGTATTGATTTGTTTGAGTTAATTTTATATTCAGCAACTTTGCTGAAGTTGTTCATCAGGTTTAGGAGTTCTCTGGTAGAATTTTGGGGGTCACTTAAGTATACTATTCTATCATCTGCAGATAGTGATATTTAGACTTCTTCATTTCCAATTTGTATCCCTTTGACCCCTTTTGTTGTCCAATTGCTCTGGCTAGGATTTGAGTACTATATTGAATAGGTAAGGAGAGAGTGGGCTGCCTTTTCTAGTCCCTGATTTTAGTGGAATTGCTTCAAGTTTTTCTCCATTTAGTTTGATATTGGCTACTGGTTTGCTGTATATTGTTTTTAATATGTTTAGGTATGGGTCAGAAATTCCTGATCTTTCGAAGACTTTTACCATGAAGGGGTGATGAAATTTGTCAATGATTTTTCAGCATCTAATGAGATGATCATGTGGTTTTTATCTTTGAATTTGATTATATAGTCGATTATGTTGATGGATTTTTGTATATCGAACCATCTCTGCATCTCTGGGATGAAGCCTACTTGATCATGATGGATAATTATTTTGATATTTTCTTGGATTCAGTTTGTGAGAATTTTATTGAGTATTTTTACATTGATATTCAGAAGGGAAATTGGTCTGAACTTCTTTCTTTGTTAGATGTTTGTGTGGTTATGGTATAAGTGCAATTGTCACTTCATAGAATGAATTGGATAGTGTTCCTTCTGTTTCAATTTGGTGGAATAGTTTGAAAAGTATTGGTACTAGGTTTTCTCTGAAAATCTGATAGAACTCTGCACTAAACCCATCTAGTCTGGGGCTTTTTGTTGGTTGGGAGACTTTTAATGACTGCTTCTATTTCTTTAGTGGTTATGGGAATGATTAGATGGTTTATCTGAGCTGGATTTAACTTTGGTACCTGGTATCTGTCTGGAAAATTGTCCATATCATCCAGATTTTGCAGTTTTGTTGAGTATAGGCTTTTTAGTAGGATGTGATAAGTTTTGGAATTTCCTCCATTTCTATTGTTACGTCTCCCTTTTCATTTTTGATTTTTAAAATTTGAATACTGTCTCTGTGTTCTCTGGTTAGTCTGGCTAAGGGTGTTTCTATTTTGTTGATTTTCTCAAAGAATCAGCTCCTGGATTTGTTGCTTCTTTGTATAGTTCTCTTTGTTTCTACTTGGTTGATTTCAGCCTTGAGTTTGGTTATTTACTTTTATCTACTCATCTTGGGTGTATTTTCTTATTTTCATTCTAGACCTTTCAGATGTGATGTCAATCTGCTAGGGCATGCTTTCTCCAGTTTCTTTTTGGTGGCACTTAGAGCTATGAGTTTTCCTCTTAGCACTGCTTTCATTGTGTCCTATAAGTTTTGGTATGTTGTCCCTTCATTTTCATTAAATTCTAAAAAGTCTTTAATTTCTTTCTTTATTTCCTTCTTGATCAAGTTATCAATGACCAGAGCATTGGTCAGTTTCCATGTATATGTGAGCTTTCTGTTGTTTGTGTTATTATTGAAAACCAGCCTTAATCTATTGTGATCTGATAGGATGCATGAGATTATTTCAATCTTCTTGTATCTGTTTAGGCCTGTTTTTTGACCAATTATATGGTCAATTTTGGAAAAGGTACCATGAGGTGGTAAGAAGAAGGTGGATTCTTTTGTTTTAAGATGAAATGTTCTATAGACATCTGTTACTTCCATTTGATTCATAACTTCATTTAGTTTCACTATGTCTCTGTTTAGTTTCTGTCTCCATGATCTGTCCATGGAGGAGAGTGTGGTGTTTTCTTTTAACAGCATGGACAATCTTTGCTGCTCCATGGTCTAATATCTGACCCATCAACAAACATCTAATACTTATTTATTAAATTAAATGATGTGGTTAATTTTACAGTTCTTCAAGTTCTGTGTTTTAACTTCTAGACTTACTCATGGAATATAAAATTATTTCTGTATTATTGAAGAGTATATAAATTTTCTCAGATAAGCTTGTATAATGCTGAAGAGATGCTTTGGGTTTTATATATAAAAGTGAAATAGAATCATATGTCAACTGAATACATTGAAAAATATTCATACTTTTAGGTGAACAGTTCATCACATATTCTTCATGAACATCTCTAGATCATACTAGCTCATGTTGTCAAAGAAATAAGCTATATGGCATACTTTAATGTACTAAATTGGGGGTTCCAATAGTATTGGGGAAATAAAACTTTTTACTATCCTTTTTCTTTTTTCTTTGTGGATACATTCATGAGTGTGTGAATATGACCATGTTGTTGCTCAAGGATGTGTCATGGATCCTCCAATAAATTTCTGCAATCCATCTACAGCATTGGGGTTTTAGACTCATGTTGCTGCCTTGCTTTTATGTGCACATTAGCATCGGAACTCAGGTCATCACTCTTGCATGCACACACTTTATTACCTGAAGCATCTATCTTTCCATCCCCTTGCTATTCTTTTATTTTTAGGACCATAAAGAAGCCTAACTAGAAAATGAACAGGGGCACTGTTCATTCCTTTGACTCTTGGATTGCAGAAGGATAAACAGCTGTGTTACAACCATCCAATTTTTAGCTTCCTGGAGCTGAAATAACAGACATGGGCATTCAGACAACAACCAAAACCAACAACATTTACAGTGTTAACAAATGCTATAAAGGAAACAAAGGGAAACACAAATGTGATGTTTCAAATTCTGAATCAGGATGTGTTTGAGCAGAGCCAAAGAGTGTGGGAGAAGGCAAAATTTGGAGGAGGGAATTCCCTTTGAGGTTGTCATCTTTTTCAGCAATGCTGAGTATTCTAAAATGTGGGAAGAGTATTAATAATGACAGTGGACTCCTCCCCCACATCTTCCATTCACAGTGTGTTTTGTCCAATGTTGGCTGAATTGGCATCTAAATCATTTGACTTTTCCAGTCCATGGTTCCTGTTGGAATTGCTAATATAGCTGTGTTTTCCTATGTGCATTCTTTCTATTAATTTAAAGCTCCTAGTTTAAAAAAACAATTTTGTTAAAGTTGATGTCTATTTCCTATAAATACTGGTAAAACCGTTTACTTCCAAAGGAACAATGAGAAGCTTATGTATAAACATCTACTAAAAAATGGCTGCTTAACACTGCAGTTTTGGATGAGGAGAACCTCAGAGATTATTTAATAGCCTATGGTGCCACCTCTCATTTACTTTTTTGTAGCAGGTAAATAAAAGCACATGTTTCCATTCTAGTAACACGGGGCACATTGGCATTTATTGATTTCCTTTAGCCTCTAGGATGATGCATACTCATTTCTATGTTCACACTTAATAATAAATTATATTTAAAACTAATATTTTTGTTGCCTATGTATTCTCATAGAGACACCTCACACCTCTGTTTTCTCTTGATTTATTTCAGAAATTCCCTTGAGTTTTGGCATTGGCTATTTCTTGTCATCTGCTTTTTATTTTAGGGCCATGTACAAGTCACAGGCACGGTTGATTTCCCAAGAAGCACTGAATCCATTTTCTAGTCTCACTTTTAGAAGTTTTCTAAATATCCTTTGTTGGTTTCTATATGGAAAGTCCCAGAGCACAGTGCTTCACACATGAGGAAAACATAGAGTTCTAAGCAATGGGAAATTCATTTTCACACCTGGATAAAATCAGTATGAATTAATGCTGTGTTTTCAGAACCAGTGGGAAAGTTTCCAGAAGCTTATATGGCACAAAAGGGAGAAAACATAAGAATAAAGTACTACCAATTATATGTGAATATATATTCTCAAACTAATGTTAGATCATTTTTTTTAACATCACATTGGTTGATTTTTTCTTTTTTTATGAATGAAGGGTTAATACACTATAATTTTAGTGACTTCTATACCTACAATGATAAATATTTAGTTTTTGATTAATTAAGATTAACATGGCCAAGTGAGATAAAATTTTACTCCATTTCACAGTTGCCTTCCATTGTGACACTTCTTCCTAGGCAAAAATATGCAGGCAAATGGTGCTATTAGCACTTATTTGGTGTTCTCTTATACATATGCAAACAGAAACAAAGGAGATTTACTTTGTGTCCTGATTCCTCACAAAACAATAACATATTACACATCATTTCTAAACAATGCTTGTTTCTAGAGGCATTTGAAATGAAGTATCAATGCCTCTGTAAGACCTGCACAAGGACAATTGATCAAGCTATTCAACAATCCTGGAAGGAAGGGCTTATAATACTCTATCCTTAGTTTAGGGGTAATTGTAGATTGACTGTTGACAGCGAAGTGTCAGTGTTCTTCAAGTGTGTGAAGCCTGATTGGATGCTCATGCTCCAGTAAATGGTCAGCACTATACCCATGTGCATTACAGACAGCACTAATTGGACTCAATAAACCATGAAAAGGCAAGATGAGAGAGAGAGAGAGAGAGAGAGAGAGAGAGAGAGAGAGAGAGAGAGAGAGAGAATATGGAGTGAGGATTTAGGGGTGGATATGATTAAAATACTTAGTATGCATGCATGAAATTCTCAAACACTTAAGGTTTTAAACAAGTCCATCTTAAAGTCTACTTATCTATTATCTGTTGAATCTTTCTTGTGCTTTTATAAATACCAGTTGTATCTGCATGTACAGAGTGATTTCTGGTTCTCTGTTCTATTGATATATGTGTCCATGCCAACATCACACACCCATGGGTACCACAGATCATAGAAAATCTTCTCATCAGCTACATTGTCTATTAAAATAGGTTTGCTTATTTTTAGTTCCTTGCTTTTCTATATTTTTATCATCATCATACATATATATACATATATACATTGATATACAAACATCTTTAAGCAGAAATTAGTATAAGAAATTTGAGGAGTGATGCAGATATACTAAATTGCATCTTCCAGTACATGAGCATGGTGTGCCTCTAACTTTATTTAGATCTTTATTTAAACCTTGTTTTCATTATTTCTACAAGAAGAACATAACTAAGCTTGTATGTTTTCTGGGAATATTTTATTCTTATATGATTACTATTATTAATTATTATTATATGATGAAATAATTACTATATATAGTAATCTTTTTCTTTTATTAGCCCATCATAATAGCCCATCATAATAAACTAAAGAGTTTATTGAGAAAACACTATTTATTTTTGCAGTTCTACAGTGGATAATTATGGATAAGCATTGTAGTTTAATTATTGCCCTTTTTAAAATTGATTTCTAATTATCAATCAAATGTATCTGGTACACTGATCTATAACAATACATGATACAAGAAACCACAGAAGTGGAATCACTGAATCAAAAGGCATTTGATTTACGATGTTTATATGTATTTCAATACTGTCTCCTATAGGGTTTTATCAGTGATCATTAGCCATATACAACTGAATAGAATTTGATGTCAAACTTCATGATACTCTTAAGTAGCTTTAACATACATTTATATTACTATTATGAATGCATTTTAAAACTTTCATTTATATGTAGGTGATTTTTATGTATTTACTTCCTTTTATTCTGTATGGTGACTAATTTTAGGCTTCAACCAGACTGTTATCAGTTCTCTGTTCTTTGGTGTTCAGATGGTCATCAGGGGAGTTACCCTGAGCTGGGTAGGACAGGACACTCCTGTAATATGTCTCTATCTGTCTGTAGCCTACAGAGTCTGTTTCCAAAGAGCTTTCACTCAGTATAGAGTCAGATCTTTTGCATTGCACTTCAGATCTTTTGCTCATGCTCTCTATTTGATATTACTTCTTCTTGGTTATATACAGAAATTGTACCATAAATTAGCAAATTTAAACCAATCTGTGCCAACTACTGTTGTTTCTTATCTTGCTATTTGTCTTCTCATGTTGGTAGTTTACTCTGGTTTTGGATGGCGAACAGGAACACAATGATTAGGCCTACCCTCACTCAGCATTTCATGTATGTGCACTGTCTGTTCATTAGGCCTGACCTCATGGCATTTCACGTATGTGAACCATCTGTTCTTGATGTTCCAGCAATGCAAAGTTTTGAAATTTAAATTTTCTCATGATGCTCCGAAGACATAGTCAATCTAATCACAATTTTATCAGTTTATTTTGCAAGTCAGCCTAGTGTTAATAAAATCTAACAGGCTTCTCTTTTAACTGGAAGGAGCTAAAGTCCAAATGGGAAGTAAATGAACTAAAATCATTGGAAAGCTGTGCAAAAATAAAGGCATCTAAGAAGATTAGTTCCACTGTAATGTATTTGGTGTGAAAAGATGTTGAAAATCTTGTATGGTTATGCCAGGCTATGATTTGTAAGTGAAGAGAGAGATAATGAGGTGCATTAGAGAGCTCACGATAAATGTGATCACATGAAATCTGACTTACAAGCTATCTTGATTCACATTATTGAAGAAAAAATGAACTAGGTTGTGTAAAAATAAAACTTTTTAAATAAACAATTTAGCAAACAAACAAGCAAAAACAAAAACAAAAACAAGAACCCACAAGGATTTTTAGCATTCTCTGTAAGCTATGGAATTAACTTGGTGTTTGTATATTTCAATGGGTATCCAGGAAGAGATAATATCTGTGAAAGATTTGACAGTGAAGTCTTGTCTTTTTTTAAGGAAGTGAATTTTTCCTAACATTTGATAAGATCATGATCTTATTTTAGGGTTATTGTTATGAATCTTTGAAATCTCTTCCAACATCTATGGCTCTGAACATGACTTTGATGATATATCACTAGGCATAATAACGTACCTATTTCTTACTTCTCCTATCACCCTACTCTGTTCTCTACTGATCAGTGTTATCAGTTATTAGTAGTTTGTGAATATTAGCCTTGTATCTCTATGCCGTCACTTCTCTTGTTCCTACCAGAAGTGATCTTTACCTAATCCACTTTGTCCAGAGGGAGGTGGCTGGTTATACTACTTATGACATGACATGAAGACCTAAGTTCAAACCGCTAGGAGCTATGAAAAGCTCCTGTTACTGACAGCATAGCTTGTCAGTAACTCCAGTGCTCCTGTGGTGAAATATGAAGGAAAACAGGAGACTCTACTAAAGAGCCTGGGTCCTCTGCCTAGTGCATGTGGTGGGGAGCATGACACCTTGTCACAGAGTAGAAGGTGAGAGCTGATACCTGAGGTTGTCCTCTGACCACCACACACATGTGAACATACACAGTTATGCCCAGACATGGGTACACAGTCACACACACATGTGAACTCATACAGTCACACACACACACACACACACACACACACACACACACGCACACACACACACACACACACATGCACACACACACTCTTTATTAAGCCTTCTTTGAATGACTCATGTTAGTATGTGCTCTGTTTCCTCTTGGGCCTCTGAATAATTACATTATGATGTGTGTATATTTGATGTGTCCTAGAATTCTGATATATAAAATGTTCTAGAAACTAAACTTCAGTTTTTAACAATCTTGGAGCAGACTCTCTTTGTAGGCAAAATTTGAGTTAAACTCTTTACAGTTTTTTTTGTTATTCACTATAAATATTCATGTTTTATCTCAGAAGAGATTAAGAAAGCTGCCTTTAGCTGTCTTTCTATTATAGTTAATTTTAAAGATACACAAAAGCCGAGGAGTATAATCAGCATTTGCAGTTATCAATCAGTCTAAACAGCTGGTTATGGCCAATCTGGTCCCCTTCATACTCACTCCATACCAAGCTCAACCAGAGGCCATAATCACACAGTAACTAGGAGAAGATTCTAATAAAAATACTCATTAACAGTATGTGGGATTGGAATAATGAGAGATTGCACAGTTAAAAATAAGCAAAGCGCTAAGGAATTTAGGTATAGTAGGTAAAAGCATCAGTCACTATGACCAGAACTAAAGGAGAGATGTCACACTTGAATCTGGACTTTATCAAGGGTCACAATTGTGTTGGATGGTAGAGAAGTCTGTGTGTTAGCGGGTAGCAATCACTGAGAATCCACCCCATAGACAACTGTGAAATGTCATTTCCAGGGAGCTGTCTGGTCAGAATCTCATGGTTCTCCCATCTGCTGCTCTGCCATGACGTACTGAGGATCTTTCTCATATCTCTAGTCCATCTTGCAACCCAGACTCATAACACAGCTCATGTCTTCCCTGTTGTAGACTGACAATTATTTATCCAAGGGACCAATTCCATTTAGTGGGATGCAGCATTTGCAAAGTTCTACCAATTTGATGACTGGTTTTTACTTAGTTGTTCCTTCTGGAGACTTTAGAGGACACAAATTAGAAGAAAAATAGGTACCAAATACTCAAGTTCATATTGTGATTTGTAATTCAAAACTTAGATAGTTACTAACTTAATCCTTTTTATTCTGTACTGAAATTTAGATGCTCAAGAATACTAAGGCCAACAGAATTCAATTGCCTTATAATTTCTCATGTGTTTTGTTTTATGGTAGCCATAAAACTGCCTCAAAATAGCAACAACAGTGTCACAGCCCACAGCATGATTGCTTTTTTGTTTTGTTTTGTTTTGTTTTGTTTTTGAGTCAGGGTTTCTCTGTATATCCCTGGCTGTCCTGGAACTCACTCTGTAGACCAGGCTGGCCTTGAACTCAGAAATCTGCTTGCCTCTGCCTGGGAAATGTCAAGTGCTGGGATTACCGCTCAGCTCCACAGTATGATTGCTGCAACAGTTTTTTTTTTTAATTTTGTTTTGTTTTGATTTTATTTTTATTATCATTTCTGGTACCTCTAATAATATCTAACTACTCCTTTGACCTTCTTTAGTTACATTACCATGGGAAAAATTTCCACACCGTGTTCACTTATGCTGCTCCTTCCTCCTCTCATTCATGATAGTTGTCATCCTGTCTCTATGGCTTTTATGTGTTTAAAGAATTATTTTGTACACTGTCCTCCACTTAATGGTCAATATTTGCTCATGATTAAACAGATACAGCACACTCTATAAATATAACAAAAATGATATCTGATATTCTGTTAATTAGCGAGCCTTACCTATCTACGACAAGTGAGGTGGAAGCTACCATTTTCTTTACAGTCATAATGATGGTCAAAGTTGAAAGAGCTTACACAGTAATAAAAATGATGATGATGATAATGGTGAAGATGATGTTGATGACACAAACATCATTACATTACATTAATCTACATTAATAGGAAGAAACAAAGGGTAGTAGAAAGAAGTGGAGTTAACTTTTTATGAAAGTATTATAATTAAGAAATTAGTTAAGTAAAATTATCTGAATATACACTTCTCAAAAGAGAAAACACAGATATTCTTGCAAATATTTCAAAGAAATGCTCAATATCATTAGCCATGACAGAAATGCAAATCAAATCTACAATGAGAGCTTGTATTATCTCAATTAAAATGACTATTATCACAATAACAAAATGTAACAAGTATAGCTGAGAGGGAGACAAAGGAGAGTTTCAGTTCCTCTAGATAACAATATAGACCAGTCTAGTGGAGAGTTTCATTCCCTCTAGATAACAATATAGACCAGTCTAGTGGAGAGTTTCATTCCCTCTAGATAACAATATAGACTACTCTAGTGGAGAGTTTCATTCCCTCTAGATAACAATTATAGACTAGGCTAGTGGAGAGTTTCATTCCCTCTAGATAACAATATAGACCAGCCTAGTGGTGGCCTTTTGTGTCCGTTATCCCAGCACTCTGGAGGCAGATGGATCTCTGTGAGTTCTGTGACACAGAAAAACCCTGCCTCACAAAATACAAACCAAACCAAAAAAGAATGTACATTAATGCAGAACAAAATGAAAAACTAACAATGGATTATACCATGATCCAAATATTCGTATAAGGGAATGAATATGATATATATCAACTTAAAGATGAGATCCTTGGATGTCTGTGTGTACTGTTGCATTGCTTATGATTCTTAGGGTGTGAAATGAGGTTAAGAATCCCACTATAACATTTTATTGCTTAATTAAATTTTTATACAAGATGTCAACCTTTTTCATAGTTCTTATGACATAAAATGTGGTCTTGACATTTCTTGAGTGTTCTTGCTTTGGTACATGACTTTCCCTTAGTGTCAAATTTGAAACAAAGAATTTTTCATTTTATATATATGTATATGTATATTTCATTATGAAATGAAACCTTTTCAGTTACTGAAAATTGGCAAAAATAATATAATTGTTTATGATATCAAGAAGTAAAGATGTAACTTTTTAATAAATCAATCAATGAAAATATGGGCATTTTTAAAGAAATAAGAAGGAATGGAAGGAAACAAAAACAAAGTGAAAAAAACTACAAAATCACCATGGAAACCATAGACTAATAATTCCATCACGTAAAATTCAGTAATGGATACTAGCAGGTGTTCTACCTCAGAAGACCGAAGGAAGCTTTCAGCATTTATATTTTTACACACATTGTTGAACTTCAATGCAAATGTTAGAAAACAAACATAGAAGTAATTATATTTATTAAATTTAATTTTCAGCTAGGATTATTTTCTGAAACCACTCTTAATCTATTTTAAAATTTTCAATTGTCAGCTATTTTTCACTGCCAAGCTTAAAGATTATATGTAATCATGAAGCACAATAGAATAGCTCGATAATCTCATCAGTGTGCAGTAATCAGGTGCATGACATGACTGGCATGTCCATCTCCATTTTCTTGTTTTGGGGACTTCCAAGCTCCTCACTTCTAGCTTTTGTAAAAGTGTATGATGACATTGTATAACTGATAATCACCATATTATGCTGTTGGACACTGGGATTTTTCTTCCTGTGTCAGTTTATTTCCTATGGTCTGAATTTTTCCAGTCCTACCTTCCACAATACATTTGGCCTCCAATGACCACTATTTTACTCAGTTTCTTAAAAACGTGGCATTTCTTCCATTATGAAATATTTGCTATGCTTTATTTCTATATAGTAAAGGATACGTGTATTCATGTCTTTCCAGGGAAGTCATGTAATAACTAGTCTATAATGTCTCTATTAAATGAAGGGGCTAATAGGTTTGTGATCTCACATTTAATTTTTGGATTCTAAATAGACATGTGTTTTAATTTTAGGGAGAAGCATTGATTTGTGAGTTTTTCAAAGCAGTTTTGTTGAAGTACATTGCATAAAACACAAGTGTTGATTGTTTTATG
>JADRCC010523049.1:0-17133 GCA_019843855.1 Hylomyscus alleni
TAGGCAAACATTTTGATTCTAGGCAATGTCTCCAACCTGCTCACAAAGCCAGTGCCAGTACGGCAATCCTTTCTGCAGGAAGGCGACCAGGTGCTTCCGGTGGCTAAGTGGTTAGAGCAGAGTGGAGGCAGGAGTGTAGTGTTCCAGCAAGAAGGAAGAAGGTTGGTGGGCGTCAGGGCGGAGGAAGAGTACGGCTTCTTCAGATCTGGGGCCCTGGCTGTCCTAACAGGTTTGTTGTGCTGTACCTAACCTCACCCTTCCTGCCCTTTGGGTTCCGAGCCCTTCTGGGAACACTGGTACTGCTTCAGGCAGGCAGGCTCACCCTTAGCATAGCAGTTTAGGGGATGGAGACTCAGCTGCTGGCAGAATTGCAAGTATCTCTGAAGCGCTTGGCAAGAGTGTTTCTCCTTCAGGGACCAGTGCTGTGGCTCATTTCTCCAGGAGAAGTAGCCTACATCTGAGCACCTTGTCTTAGAGTACATGAAGCAAAGAGAAAAGCCTAGAACTAGGTTTTGTTACAGATGTGCTCAAAATACATGAGACACTCAAATATCAAATGACCGCCAGAAAGCAGGATCTACGGAGGACTGAGGCTAAGCCACAGGCAGCTGTGACTCTTGCTCTCTTCTGGCTTGTGTGGAAGATGGACAGGAAGGACTGATAGTCAAGCTCACTCCATGTCTTCGTGGATGTTTTATACATGCCAGGACTGCACTGAGAATTTTGACAAGTCTCTAACTTAGATAACATTGTGTTCTGAGGGAGCTGCCTTCTCCTCTGATAGCTGAGCCAAATCGTAGGGCTAATCTATTTGTGCGTAGAGTTGGTGTTTTCTTTCCATGTAATGCATGCAGCAGTCACAACCCAGTTACTCCTATTTGGATTATGTTTGTTCACAGCTATGCCCTGAAGGCTAGAGAAATAGTGTTGTATACCACATAGAACTGTCAACTGACTGCAAACAGGCTCAATTACAAACCACTCTGGTACCGAGCTATGCAAACATGCACTGGGAGACTGCTACATTAGCTGGGCCTTGGCCATTTCCCAAAGGGTTTCAGTTGGAATTCATTGCTGCCAGACACACCTAATGGAATTAGGTGATTTTGTATTTTAGAACTAACCTTCGGGAACTAACCCAAGAGCTGATGACTGAGGGTAGTCTGCCTGTGCCCCATACCCATCTGAAGCCATTAAGAAAGAAGCATCGTCCTCGTCACGCTCACCCAACAGCTCCAGACAGAGAAATGATACCCTTTGAAACGTACGCACGTGTCAGCTGGGTGTATCCAGGGTGGAGAGAGACAGGTGCAGGAGAGCCCAAGAGAAACAACTTGGCAGCCCCCACCCCCTCCCAAAATAGTAAATGGCTTTAAGGACAGAATTTAAGTCCTAGTATCTTTTCATCGTTTTACAACAGGAAGTCATAACACATCTAGGCTCTCGAGTTTGTATTCAGCCATGCCAAAACCCATTTTGAAGTACTCCTCTCAGACATGCTGTATTACTTCTTACTCAAGATTTAAAATATAAAGGTATCTAAATCATTGTAACTATTTTTCCTTCAAGTGTTGACTAAGAAGTTGTTTCCTCTCTTAAAGACACTCACTGTACAGCCAAACACGGCTGTCTTATTTCTTGAGAACTGTGTTTACTTTTCTGACAAGCTGTGTATTTGTATGTAGACTGACATATGTGAATGACGCTGTACATGTAGAGGTGTGGTGCTCTGTCTCCGAAAGATAAAAGGAAAGTTTCTAGTTTGCTGACGTAAGACATAGGCTGTTTACAAATCGATAGCTGTAAGGTCTACTTGTCTTGGCTTTGAGTTACTCTCCATGGAGCCCGGCGAAGAGGTGAAGTGTGGTCTCATGCTTATCAACTGGAGATTTAGTCATAATGGCTCCTGACTTTGTGTGAATAGCTTGCTCACTTTGCCGGCCTTTGATATGTATGTTCTTTGTGGTAAACTGTCCATGTGTTTGTATTAAGTGCTTGTCAATCACACCATCACGTAGCTGTCCCAGTTTTTCACCTTGCACAGTATTTGAAGTATTAGACATGGTGGAAGATGTGCTTCATCCTCTGACAGTGTACGCTCGAAGAGCTGATGTTCCGGATTGTGACTGTGCGCATTTCCTCTAGTTTATTTCTGAAGTCTCTCTAGAATGAGTATAATTAATAGTATACTGGACCGTGTATCTAAGGGATGTAAATTGCAGTATTCCAAAGGCTGAAGCTCTGCTGTTTTGTTATAATGCCTGATAAACATCTTGAATAAAGTCTTAACATTTTTCTTTTAAAAGAAAAAGTGTAATGTTGGGCTTATGAGAAAAGAAGAAATAATTTTTAAAAAAGATTTATTATTTTGGTGGTTCTTAAGCAAGTATTGACCTAGACCAGCAAGTCTTTCCTCAATGCTCCTAAGAGGGACAACCAGGAGATAAAAAGATATAGAAGATAGGAAAGCTGTGTCTTATCCCAGACAAGTTTGTTAAGAAGTACAGTATCTTTTTTTGTTTGTCTTTGGGTTTGGTTTTATTCAAGACAAGGTTTCTCTGTAGAGTCCTGGCTGTCCTGGAACTTGTTCTGTAAGCCAGGCTGACCTCGAACTCAGAGATCCCCCTGTCTCTGCTTCCTGAGTGCTAGAATTAAAGGCGTGCACCACCCCTACCCAGTAAAGTACAGCATAAAGTACATACACATATAGTTTATAGATGGGGAAGAGTCAGCAGAAAGCCTGTACAATGACATTAAGTCATCAGGAGGCTGACCAAGCAGTGTTGCACAAGGGGAGCACAGGATACCTCAGGTGCATCATAGACTCAACACACCGCAGTCTTGAGACTAATAACTTGTCTTTTTAAGGGAAAGAGCCACGTTTCCAGGAACTAAAACCTTAACTCCTTCAAGGCCTTGACCCCAGCTCCAGACTAGACCATGCCAAGTCTGTCCTTAGCAAGGACAGAGAACTAGGTTCCTTTTGTCCTTTCATCAAGGTCTCTGAGAAAGCCTTGGATTGGCCTGGCTCTAAGTAAATTATGTGTATGTGTGCGCCTGTATGCATGAGTGCAGGTACCCAAGGAGGCCAGAAGAGGGCATCAGATTCACTGGAGCTGGAATAACAGGTGATTATAAACCACCAGATGTGGGTTTGGTTCCTCTTAGCACTCTTTTGTTTTTGTTTTTTCGAGATAGGGTTTCTCTGTATAGCCCTGGCTGTCCTGGAACTCAGAAATCCACCTGCCTCTGCCTCCAAGTGCTGGGATTAAAGGTATGCACCACCACCACCACTCGGCTTTAGTAGGTTTCTTTTTTCCTTTTTTTTTTTTTGGTTTTTTCGAGACAGGGTTTCTCTGTGTAGCCTTGGCTGTCCTGGAACTCACTCTGTAGACCAGGCTGGCCTCGAACTCAGAAATCCGCCTGCCTCTGCCTCCCATGTGCTGGGATTAAAGGCATGTGCCACCACCGCCCGGCAAGTGGGTTTCCTTTTTTTCCTCTTAGCACTCTTAACCATGGTACCATCTCAGCAATCCCAAAATACTTTTTAAAAATGTGGGTAGGGCTGGTAAGATAGCTTAAGGAGACACAGTTCTTGCTGACATGTCTGATGGCTTGAGTTGAATCCCTGGGATTCCCATGGCGGAAGGAAAGAAGACACTCCTGCAGATTGTCTTCTGTTCTCCATGTGCACACTGTGGCAAACATCTCCCCACTCCCACCCCCACATTAAATAAATAAAATGTAATATATAACGTAGCAGGAGTCTAGGGATATAGCTCAGTTACCAGTGCCTCCCCCGAGTACCTTATAAACCAGATATGGTGGGGCACACTGCAATCCTAGCATTCCAGAAGAAGCAGGAGGATCAGAAACTCAAGGGAATTTCAGCTATATAGAGAGATCAAGGCAGGCCTGGAACATATGAGACCCCACCTCAAAAATACAAAACCAAAGTAAAAATTCTAAGCATAAATGAGTTAAAGATTTTAAATGTGGGCAGTAACAAGGATTAGAAACTGAGTGTTTATACTCCCTGGCCTGGAAACTTGACCCATGCCTACTACATAGGATGTCTGAGAGGAAAAACATCACTGACACATGTCTCACAAACTCAGCTGACGAGACAAATATTAACCTCAAAGTGTTACTGTTCTACTGTTTTAAAGATCAGTGGGAACTGGTAACCTGTGAAGATATGAGTAGTTCACTGGTAGGCAGTTTTATATGTGTGAGCAGAACTCTGGGTAGCCGTTTCCTTCTTAAGTTTCTTCACTTGCAGATAAGGGGTTGCCTATGCAGGTTAGAACAGGCTTGTGCATGTGCAGAGCCACTGTGAATGGTAAAAATGCCTGTTGCACTCTGCATCCCTTGCCTTGAAACTGTGAGCATCGGGCACCCGGGCATCGGGAACCCGGGCATAGCTATCATAGAATATTAGAATGCATAAGGCGCTGCATAAACAGGGTGTGATACAACATGACCTTCATCCATCCATCTCAGAATCCAGAGGTAAGGACAAGAGGATCAGCAGCTCAAGGTCATCCTCAGTCACACATCCACTTGAGGCCAGTGCGGGCTAATTGAGACTCTATCTCAAAAACCAACCAACAGGCCGGGCGGTGGTGGCACACACCTTTAATCCCAGCACTTGGGAAGCAGAGGCAGGCGGATTTCTGAGTTCGAGGCCAGCCTGGTCTACAGAGTGAGTTCCAGGATAGCCAGGGCTACACAGAGAAGCCCTGTCTTGAAAAACCAAAAACCAAAAACCAAAAACAAAAAACAACAAAAAAAAACAAAATCAACCAACAAACACTCCAGCCTAACCGGGAGGTCACAAAGACCTTCAAGCATCGGTTAATCACAGGTCTGTTCTCTTTATTTTTACAGTACACAGACTAGGAAATAAAGTAATAGATTCAGAGGGCAGAAGACAGGAAGAAGAGATGGGAAAAAAAGACTAGAAATCCATTCATTCATTACTCATTTACTCATCCAGGGCCATGCACCAACAGAGTTGGTAGAGGGCAAAGTCACACAACTCAGAATTGAACTGGTAGAAGTATTTACTACTAGTGTCAGATCACAGTCATGTTGATTAAGATATGAGTGTCCTATGTTGTTAGAAAATCAAAGGAAGTATACTAGATTCCAAAGAGTTAGATAGGGGATCTGGGATGCATTAACTACATTTTAGAGTAATTTATTTAAGCCTCTGTAATCTTTGGTGTCTTAAATTTATATCAGGGATAAATGATAGCTGTTGTATAAGATTATATAAGATTGGCATGAGGTGCAGCTGAGTTTTGCAGATTTGCTGAAATATGTTAAGTGTCCAATAAATTATATGTAAATAAACAATTATGCATATACTTGAACATCATTTAGGCAGGCCCTAATGCAAACTGCTTTATTGTCAAACTAAAAACTCAGCTTTGAGGCCGGGCGGTGGTGGCTCACGCCTTTAATCCCAGCACTTGGGAGGCAGAGGCAGGTGGATTTCTGAGTTCGAGGCCAGCCTGGTCTACAGAGTGAGTTCCAGGACAGCCAAGGCTACACAGAGAAACCTTGTCTCAAAAAAACAAAACAAACAAAACAAAAAAATACCCCAAAAACTCAGCTTTGATGAAAGGCTCCCCTACCCACACACAAAAGTTGTATGTATGAAGTTCCCTTTCCATCCAAGGTGTGCCTGCTGCCCTTCTACTTCAGCCTATGGCTGGCCGCTGTCCTTCTCTGCCTAGCCTGTCCTTGGGTACAGGGGAAGCCAAGGCACTGAGGCCGTGTAACAGAGACCTGAACCATCCACGTCGATCCTAGAAAAGTATAAGGCTGTGCAGTGTCTTCCTTCTTAGCTTCTGCAGCACCAGCTTTTCCCAGTGCCACAGATGTGCTGGAAGCAGGAGCTGTGCAGGCAAGAAAATGTGAAAGCCTCACAACACTCAGCTTCTGCCACCTCAGGGGTGAACACAGCAAGAGCCACCAGAGCAGAGCCATTTGTGTATGAGGTGCTCAAGTCACACACCTGGTCTCTATTACCTGGTCCCACACATACACACATACATGGCCTTCTGGTTTTACGACATTCTACATCCCTCTCCATTTAATGAACACAAGAATTGGCTTCAAACAAACAAACAAACTGGCTTCAGTGAAAGGTCCTCAAAGTCCTGGCCTAACCTGCCATCAAAACACCAATTGATTACCTTATTCTACTAGATGGTGGAATTTCATGTTATCATCAATGGATTTCAAACAGTAATTCATTGATAATGAGAATTTTCAACTAGGCAAGCTCCTTTGTTTGGAAATGCTTCCAGATAATTCTGATGAGAGTCATTCTCTTGGCTTACAGTATCACTTCCGTCTCTCTGAGTACATCATTCTCCATCCAAGTACTAACAAGCTTCTGACATCAGACAAAATCACGTGCACTCAGGGTGGAATGCCCAGACTCTCGTCATTTCTAAAATGAATGATACTGTTGCCCTCTGAGCACAGCTGGTGACACATCAGTCTCATTAAATGATAGGCAACTTTCTCCCTTAGTTTCCACCCTGCCTTTTAGAGAATTCTGGGGAAAAAAAGCTTATCTTTACATGTGAAAATAAGAAATCTTAAGTGGATAAACTTTTAAAAAAAATACAGTGCCTTTGAAAAATTGGGTAGAGGCCTGGAGAGACATTTCAGCATTTAAAAACTGGCTGTTCTTGCAGAGAACCCAGGTTTAATTCTCAGCACCAACATGGTGGCTCACAACCATCTGTAATTCCAATGCCAACAGACCCAACGACTTTCCTCTGGGCTTCAAGGCATATACACACATGCAGACAAAATACTCACATGTAAAAAATAAAAAGTAGAAAAGAAAAATTGGGCAAAAAGAGTTTATTGTATAGCTATGTGTTTCAAGAAGTGTATTTGGAAAGGTGATTTACTTTTATGAAAAGTATCCTGTTACAATAAAATTAGTAATAACTGTCATAAATACAAAGAACCCAGGACACCAGATGAAAGTGCGCGGCTACCCTATGTACTCTAAGCAAAACAGCTCACAACTACCTTTTTACTCCACATGAACCTGCTGACACAACTAAGAGAGCCTGGATGGGGTCTTGAGCCACAGATAAGTTCTACATTGCATGATGGCATGGATTGGGACTTCAGAGGAAAAGACAGGATGGCCCACTTAAGAGTCCCCTGGCAATTAAGAGAGAACACATGACAAAAGTTGGGGGCTATAATGCTAAAGGGAACTCCAAAGGTTCAAGCTGAAGGGAATCTGAGGGATAGATAGAAACTTTACATAAACAAAAGCCAAGACTAAAGAGAGTGATGATGGGTAGACACACACACACACACACACACACACACACACACAGTAGAGCCGAGGCATAAAGTCCCAGCATCTTCTGCTTCATCCAATTCCTGCCCTTCCCAAAGCTGGGGCGGAGAGTTTCAGGTAGGAGACTGAAGAGGTTCCCGAGTTCCAAGGTACTTATTTTTTAAATACACCATGCATCATATTGGGAAAGGCATGTAGGATGTCTGTTTAGCATGTGCAAAGACCTGGATACCATCTCAATCCCACACAAAGGCCCACTGCTGAGCGTCTTTTTGTATTTTTCCTCACCCAAGATTCCAGGAATAAGGAAAGCCATTGCCAGTTTTTTGAAATAATGGACAATAAATTTAACTTTTAGTTCTATGACCAACTCTAGGAATGTTTAATGCACAACAGTGGTAATCTTGCCTATCAGCTGGTACAGTTTACAGTCTAACACATACTCACTTTTGGAAGGACATCATGTACACAAAGATCCACATTCCATAGTTGGGAACTATGATAGATCTGAACTATACTCGCAGGTTTGTTCGATCATGGTACATCTGGTAAGGATCACCAGCGTACCAGTTGCGCCTCTTCCAGAAAGATGTCGTCATTTTATCTAGGAGTTTACTCTGGGTCTTGCTGCAGAACACAAATTCCCTCAAGCGCTTCTTTCTTGCAGTTGACTTTTTCCATAATTTTTTCTTATAGCCAGCCTATGAGATAATGTTCCAAAGATACTTTAAAATTTGCAAAGGCAACAGCAGATATTCCATAACTTATGGTGTACAGGCCCAAGAAGCAAAGCCAGACCGCTACAGGGACTGGGTTGTTTCTCTTTGCAATAAGTAGTAGGTAAAAAAGCACGTCTAGAAGAGGCATTAATAATTTAAGTTTGGAAAGATTATTTAAATTAAAACACAAACTAGATGTGGGGTATAGATGTGTAATTCAAGTACTCAGGAGACTGAGGCAGGAGAATTGAAAGTTGGGAGCCAGGCTCAGCAGATGAAAGCACGCACGGTTCTTCAGAGGACCCAGATTCAATTCCAGCACCAACACAACTTACCCATAATTCCAGCTCCCCAGGACCCAGTGCCTCTAGCTTTCATGGGTACATCACTCACATGCACAGACCACACATACAAATAACTGCAAATAAAATAAATGGTAGGCAGACTAATCTATGTTTAGTTCAGGGCCATCCTGGTCTACCTAGGAAGTTCCAGGCTAGCCAGGAAACAGTAAGACTTGTCTCAAACAAATCAAAAATTAGAAATAAATAAAAACTAGCTGGTGCCTAGTTGAGGCACCAGCTCAGACTGCAGAGCAAGAGCTTATCTGGAAAAAAAACAAAACCAAAAATGGGCTGTGGAGATGGCCCAGTGGGCAAAGTGCTTATAATGTAACCAGGAGGACCTGAGTTTGGAACTCAGATCCTATGTAAAAGCTGGACATGGTAGTGGACATCTGTAACCCCACCACCAGTAAGGAGAAAGACAAATGGATCCCAGAACCTACTGGTCAGGCTGACTAGAAAAATTGGTGAGGCCCAGGTTCAGTGAGAAAACCTTCTCTCAGAAACTCAAGGGCCTGAGAGATGGCTCAGGGCACATAATGCTCCTCCAGAGGACCAGCACCCATGTTGGACAGCTCACAACTGCCTGCAGCTCTACCTTCAGGAGGACCTGAGGCCTCTGACGTCAGCAGCAGCTCCACTCACAAGCGTGGAACTGAGCATAGAAAATGAGGCTCTTGTTAAGAAGCCAAGTCAATGGATCCTTTCAAGGCAAAGCTCTTCACTGACGTATCTCAATGCACCCCCACTGTAGGCTCTGAGCTGAGTTCTAATGCACATTTATCTACAGAGTTCTCTAAGACGGGAGAACCCTCTCAGCCCTCCCCACAGTGACTGCGCCTGCCACTCTGAACAGTGCTTTACTCTACTCATACTCACACCCTTTCTCTGCACAAGGACAGACAGAGATGCTGCACCACAGCACAGCATGACACAGAAGATGAGAGAGCATGCCATGGTTAGGCTCACGTCAGCACAAAGACTCACCCTTCTCCTTAGCCAAAGGCCAGAATGAAGTCGGAGGAAGCGATGCACGACGGATTTTACTGTCTTTCTCTTGCCTTTCCGTGTGCTGCAGTATGTTAGAGCTCTGACTGGTGGCTTCAGGACATTGGGAACCAATGTGGCCACTCTAAAATACAGTTTTAAAAGCGTAGTGAAGAGACTGATCAAAGGCAAGGAACTGACTCTCGACATACCACATAACGTCAAGAGGAATGACAACCTTCCTACTTCAAGCCTTCTAAAACCTGCGCCCACAGGGAAAAGCAGAACCTGTCTTTAGCACATACAAAACTCTAAGGTCAATTCCCTAACACCCAAAATAAAACCCACCCACTCGACCACTAAGAGGGAATGTATCCACCTATTTTAGTCACACAGTTTCTTATCTATCTGCCTGAGTAGAAACTCACTGAGGACTTCAGCTTATCTTTGTGTACTTTCTGCAAGTACAGTGGTGGGTACCTAAGGGTGCTTAACTGATTATCTGCTGACGGACTCCCACATAAGCTGAACATCCCATTTGATCTCTGGTTTGCCTGACATTTTCTGAAAACTGTATAAACAACATCAGAAATGAGGCCAAGGTGGAGGTAGACATCACCAGTAATACACTAGACTGGCTCACATAGACCTTAGGTTCCTTCTCCAGTGCTGTAAAATGTTTTAAAAAGCCAGGCAAGGTAGTGCACGCCTGTAATCCTAGCACTTGGGAGATTAAGGCAGGGGGTTAATTACAAGTTAAGGTTACACAGCAAATTGGAAAAGGAGGTGCTCTGTGTGGCCAGCATCTAGGATACCAACCATATTCTCCTCCTCAGTCAGGCAAAGTGTATACCATAAGCTGCAAGGAGGGAAGAGATTATCTACCTCTAAAATGTCTGGAACACATTTTACGGAGTTTGCAGTACTAGAGATAGAAGAAAGGGCTTCACAGATCTGGGGGCAAGTACTCTACCATGGAGCTACATGCCCAGCCCAGGCACAAATATTTTAAAAAATTTTGTGTAAATATTGTTTAAATAGCCAGGCGGTGGTGGTGCATGCCTTTAATCCCAGCATTTGGGAGGCAGAAGCAGGTGGATTTCTAAGTTTGAGGCCAGCCTGGTCTACAGAGTGTGAGGTCCAGGACAGCCAGGGCCTTACAGAGAAACCCTGTCTCAAAAAAACAAAACAAAAAAAATTGTTTAAATATGTTATTGTAGTGTGCTTTACCTATTAAGGACTGTTGCAGTATGCCCATATGCCAGGTGTCCGACAGATGTGACAAGTCTTGGAGCAGAGGAAACAACTGACACCCGAATATGTCTAAAATGAATGGTGCACAGTGCAGAATTAAGACAGGCATTCCTAGCACAGTTCCGATAGGTTGAAGATGCCAAGACATTCAGAGGGCGTAATATTCCTGCAAAGACAGAGAGAAGTACATGTACTGAATATACCCTAACACATACACCCACATGTTATAATGCATGGAAACAAAGGTAGACCTAACGGAAGGCTCCTGACGCCAGATTCACAGAGGACGCTTTCTACCAGCTTCATCAACCTATAGCTTACATATGATGAAATTAACGATTATTATATATCCAATGGTTTTTAGAAAAATTAGAATTCTAAAGCCATCATATAATCCAGATTGATATGTGTACATTCTATGCCCAGAAGTAAGGAATAAGACATGTATGAGATTAACTGCCCTCCACCAATCTTATACCATGGAGACAGCGCCTCCAGATTCAGTGCAATGACAGGTCAGAGACAGAAGAGCTGGAAAGACAGAGTGGAGAGAAGACTGCTGAAGAAAACAGAGTAGGCACTTCCATGCCTGACAGTTCTATCCTGATAGTAAACTAACCTGCTGGACACACGATGCACACCTGAAATCTCGACATTTGAAAGTGGAGGGAGAAGCTCAGGAACTCAAGGGTATCCTCTACTACAGAGCAAGTTTGAGGTCAGCCTAAGCTACACGAGACACTGCTTCAGGAAAACAAAATAAAAACACAAACGAAATCAACAAAGGGCTGGAGAGCTGGCTCAGTGGTTAGAGTAAATACTGCTCTTGCAGAGGACCTCAGTTTAGTTGCCAGGTCCACATCGGGTGGTTCACAACCACCTGTAACCCTAGCTCCAAGGGATCTGCCTGCTCTGGCTCCCTAGCACCTGAACTACGTGTCTGTGCGAATGAACACACAATTTAAAATAATAAAAAAAAATTTTTTTAAAGGGCTATGTGATGATTTGGTGGGTAAACTGTTTGCTATATAAGCATAAGAACTTGAGTTAGAATCCCCAGTACTCAAGTAAACGCTGGGCATGGTGCCACTGCAGTACCAGGGTAAAAAAAGGGTACAGACAGGTGCTTCCTAGATAGATCCAACACAAAAAAAATAAGGTGAAGAGCCACAGAAGACACTCAATGCCAACCGCAAGCTTCCACGTGCACGTGTTGGCATGCACACTACCACATACATGTGCATACACAAAATAAAATGAAAGCAAAGCAAGAACATAAACAGATCCTCCAAGAAGGAGGAGAGCCCACTTTGGGTAGGACAAACAACATCAGCAAACCCTTTGGTGCTGAAACAAATACAGCTATGGGAACGGCAGGATCAGGCTGGTCGGAGGCTGCATGGCTTCCCAACCATTGCAGAGATGCCTGGCAACAGGCAGGAAATGAAGCTGGGCAGCCAGAAGTGGAGCTGAGAAGGCAGAGATAGATGAACTATCCTCCTTATCAATCCTTTTCCCTACGACCACTATGCAGATCAGAATTATTCGTAGTTTACTTCTCTAGTACTTTCTATGCACCTCTAGTGTGAGACTCAAGAACATACACACTAAAAATGTTCCATGAGATGGAAAGTCCTATCACTGGAATTTGGTGATGATTTTGTCACCAAACTAGATGCACAAAAAAGAGCATTTCAGAGCTAGGGAAATGACTCGAGTGTTAAAGTGCTTCCTATGGGCCAGGCAGTGGTGGCACACGCCTTTAATACCAGCACTTGGAAGGAAGAGGCAGGCAGATTTCTGAGTTCGAGGCCAGCCTGGTCTACAGAGTGAGCTCCAGGACAGCCAAGGCTATACAGAGAAACCCTGTCTCAAAAAAAAAAACAAAACAAAACAAACAAAAAAAAGTGCTTCCTATGCCTGAGTTTGGTGTCCTGAATTCATGTAAAAAGCTGAGCATATTCCAACACTGGGGAGGTAGAGGCAGTGGATTCCTGGGGTTGTTGCCCATCCAGCCTCTCCTAATCAGTGAGAGCCACATCCCAGAGAGAAATCCAGGCTCAAAAACAAGATGGATTACTCTCAAGAGCAATCTTAGACATGTGCCTGCATGCACACACGTGTATGTGCCCTCACACACAAACATAGCCACAAATACAAATATACTTCAATGAAGTTAGCTTTAAAAAAAAAGTAAAGGCCAAGCCTGGCATGGTGGCAAGACGCCAGTAAGTTCAGTGTGCAAGAGGCTGAAGCAACCAGAGTTCAAAGCTAGTATGGGCTACAGGAGATCTCAAAAAAACTGACACCAGCAACAATTTGATCTGGGTATAGAGTCCTTTGCCTGCAATCCCAGCACTCCAGAGACATGGGCAAGAGAATGCCAAATACAAGACCAAGATGACTGTTAATACAGCATGTTCCTGGTTAACCTGGGCTATGTAGTGAGACCTTTTCTCAAAGCAACAACAAAAGCTCTACCAAGACGAGACTTAGACCACTGTCTTCTGTACTGATTTCACCATACAAATGGGGCAATGTGGGCAATGTGGCAGGGTTTGCACCAGACTCGTGTTAATTTCAGCTCCCATTTAACTAGTGGAGTGAACAGGAACAACTTACTTAACCTCTCTATACTCATTTCCTCAACTTTAAATTAGCTAAATATGGAGAGGATTACATGAGATAAAATACTAAAATGAGGGCTGGTGAGATGGCTCAGCAGGTAAGAGCACTGACTGCTCTTCGGAAGGTCCAGAGTTCAAATTCCAGCAACCACATGGTGGCTCACAACCACCCGTAATGAAATCTGATGCCCTCTTCTGGTGCGTCTGAAGACAGCTACAGTGTACTCATTTATAATAATAAATAAATCTTTAAAAAAATACTAAAATGATTAAGAGGGCTTAGCTGGAAGAAAACATTAAAACAATGCTAACAACAGATAAAGATGTGCTAAAGAAAGGCAGGTTTGGGAGTCCAAACACTTAAAAAATCTCAGCATGCGGAAGCTAAGGAGGATTGAGAGTTTAAGACCAGACTGGGCTACATAATGAGGCCTAGTCTCATTAAAAAAAAAAAAAAAAAATTAAAAAGGTGGCAGTGGTGGAGAAGGAGGAGGAGGAGGGCGGTGGTGGTGAAGAGATGGCTTAGCAGTTAAGAGCTCTTCCAGAGGTCCTGAGCTCAATTTCCAGCAACATTACATGGTGGCTCACAACCATCTGTAACGAGATCTTCTGGTGTATCTGGAGAGTGACAGTGTACTCACATAAGTAAGTATAAATAAAGTAAAATAAAGAAATCTAAAAAAAAAAAACAGCAATCAAAAAGTTACACACACACACACACACCTCTGGGTAAATGAAAACTAGACATTAAACTAGGCACATTGTAAGTTCCATTTTTAAGCTCTAATACCTGGAAATTTTATATGGCTACTTTTTTCCCTCTTGGTCCTGTCTATTCTTCCACAAATGTCATCTCTACGGTATAAGTTGTGTGCAAGTAACTTACTGATCACCCCTAGTTACTGATCACCCCTACCATACTTGAGTAATTTTAATTTCCTATCTGCCTTCACTCCTAAATTCCACCCCCCCCCCCCCCACCATCAGAGAGGTGTAGTTCAAAACGAATTAGTCCAGTCTCTTGATAATTACACACGGTTCTCAAGGGTACCAGATACTCGATGCCTTACAAGCTTGTTTAATCCGCAGGTGGGAGGAAGCCCCATTTTACCGCTATAGTACCAAAAATTCAGAGAAATTATATGACTCTCAAGGTCAAAGTCGCGAGAGGTGGTTGAACCTCTAAATCAGAAAAACAAAAAAGCAAAAACCCGTAATTTTGGGTGTCACCCTCGCCTCCTCTACCTCAGTCTCGTGTATGCTTCCTAGGGCAAGGCGGATCCAGTAACGCGGGTCATGGACTCTACACTGTGCAAGGTATCGCGCAGCAAACCTCCGACCTCAAGTCATCTTGTTTTTCTTTCCTCGTTAACATCCAAACTAAACTCCCACCCCCTCCCGCACCGATTCTCTTTCAGTGAAGCCGCCAATACAACACTGACCTGAGGCAGCTCTCACGGCGCCCGTGAAGATGGAAGCAGCCATCTTGTAGCCTGCCTACGGTGGCCGCAGTGGACTGAAAAGTTACAAAGCAAAAGGATAAGAAACGTGGAGGGGGCGGGACTAAGGGGAAAAAGCAGGGCTAAGGTTAAGCTCTTTGGACTGTGGCTCTATACTAGGTTCTGCCCTAAACCACCGTCTTAATTATTAATTTTGCGTCTATGTTTGGGTTCGCGCATGACACTGCGTGCTTATGGAAGTTAGAGAAAAACTTGCTGGAACTGGTTCTGTCTAAACTTTGTTTGATTGCTTTTGTTTTATTTTGTTTGAGACAGGTTTTTGGATTTTTTTTCCTGGTTGACCTGGAACTAGCTCTGTAGACCAGGCTGGCCTCGAACTCACAGAGATCCGCTGCTCAGATTATACCCCTCCCCTAAACCCCAGCTAAACTTCCCCATTTGAGACAAAGTCTCCTGAGATCCCGAAGGTGACTTGGGACTCCTGTACTCAGAGTGATCTTACTGCCAGTAAGATATATGTGCCAGTATATATATAAGATATATATGCTAGTATATAATAGCAAGGAGCCAGCATGGATTGTGTAAAGACTCTTATAAAGACAATTTAAAAGCAAAAATTAAGATAGAAAGGGAAGGAAAAGGTCCCAAAATAACAAAAACAAACACCCCACAGAACTCATTTAGAGAGTGGTGGTTCAATTTTTGGCTTCAGGACTCTTACACTCTATTGAGGAACTAGTAGTGGCAGCTACACCTAGGGTAACAGCTCCATAGCAGGTTGAAGCTCAGAAAATTACTGAAAATTCCAAAGAGCTTTAACTTGTATGGATTATATCTATTGTTATTTGTTATACTAGACCTTAAAATTGGGAAAAATAAAAATAGTCCTTTTTCCTATTGCTGCCACAAAAAGTATCACAAACTCAGTGACTTAAATGACATAAATTTACTATCAGAGTTCTATAGGCCAGAGATCTAAAATAAATTCCAAGGGCTAAAAATCAAGTTATACTAAGGCTATGATCTTTCTGGAAGCTCTAGAAGAGAAGTCCTTTCTCTTGCTTTTTTTTCCAGTTTCTAAAAAAATGTCTGCAATCCTTGGTTCATGAAAACTTTTGTATTCTATTTATTTATTTATTTTAATTTTATCGCTCTGCTGCATACACATCCACAGGCTAGAAGAAAGCATCAGATCCCCTTAGACGGTTGTGAGTCACCATGTGTAGTTAAGTCCTCATGTCGTTTCTGGGAATTAAACTCAGGACCTCTGGAAGAGCAGCAAGTGCTCTTAACTGCTGAGCCATCTCACCAGGCCCCAGTTTTGTATTTTCAAAGACAGTGTCTTATTCCTCCCATTCTCCTTTAATCTTATAATCATACTTAGCCTACCCAAATAATAAAAATTGGTTTTCTCATCTCAAAAATACTTTATATTTAGTACTGGGAATTGAACTCATGACTCCTACATGCTAAGAATGCCTGAAATAACTGAGCTACAAAAATTCTTCTTCTGGTTTTTGTTTGTTTGGTTGATTTTTGTTGACATTGTCTCACTCTGTAGTCCTGGTCAGCCTGGGCTGTCCTTGAACTTAGAGATCTTTTTGCTTCTGCATCCTAAGTAGTAGGCTCAACAGATTCCTATATCTACAAAATGCTTTTTTTTCTTATAAGGTTCTGTATCCAAAGAGATTAGGAGAAAGTAGCATCTTGAGGGCCTGGTTATTCCACTTACCACACATGATTAAAATACCAATGATAAATCCACAAATGTCAAACAAAACTAATAACTATGAGAAACCTAAGGTCCAGCATAAAAAAAAAAACCAAATACACAAAAAAGCCCATTTACACATGGTGATTCATGCCTGTAATCCCAGTATTTGATAACTTGAGGCAGGACAACTTGCCTCTAGTTAAAGGCCTGTCTGGGCAAGAGTGAGACCTTATTTATTAAAACAAGCAAAACAAGAAAATCATCAAAAACCTAAAAATCCCTGAGTTATGCAATTTGCTTCTACATTCAATTTCTTGTGAGATTAATAAATCAAGTAATCTCTGTACAATTATGTGATTACCAGAATAAAAAGACAAATAATACTTTACCATTACAACAATAATTTTCAGTTTATGAGCTCCTCTGTATGAGTCCCAGGACTCCCCATGGATTACCTCAATCACATTTTAAAAACACTCAAGGCAGTTATACTTGCTTCTCTGAGACATGAATTGTATAATTGGGTAGTGAGTCTAGAACACTGTTGTCATGTTAACCTTCCACTTACGTTGACCGTTTGGAGTCCAAAATCATCCATACATGGTAAAAGGTCATGGAGATATTCATAAAGGCTCTTTAAAAACCGACTAATTAAGCCTGGTGGTGGTGGTGGTGGCTGCATC
>JADRCC010523277.1:0-35429 GCA_019843855.1 Hylomyscus alleni
TATATATATATATATATAAAAGCAAAGTAAAAAATACAGTCTCGTTCTAGAAAATACATAGCAGAAAAGAATTAGATGGTTCAAAAACAATCCTGGCAGAGGCGGCTAGCACGTCCAGGGCCTGAGGTTCCTAGGGAAGGCCCAAAGCACAGGAGCCCCCAGAAGGAGGTGTGTAAATGAGGGGGCGATAGAAGTGGCAGGCACCCTTAGGTGACCAGCTCTAAAGGCTGCTGCGTATCCTAACATACATATGCGAAAGAAAGGGAGCAGGCGGTGGAGGGCAAGGACAGAGTCTAGCCCGAGATGCAAGCGCTGTAATAGACCGCGCTGCTGGCGTCAGACAGCGCAGAAATGAGGCTGCTCTCCTCTGGACAGGACATAGCGCGCGGACCTAGTTTGGCCAGTGCCACGTGGTAGGGGAGTGTAGTGGCATCCGGTCGAGTCCGGTTGCAATTGAGATACTGATCGAATTCGGTGAGGTCCACATCGGCCCAAAGGTCGGCGGTAGGTTCCAATTGCTCTGTGCCCTCAAGAGACGGGGCGTCAGGTGGTGGTGACAGAGGATTTGGAAACGGGCCCGGAGTGCCCAGGGTGCCATAGTAGAGGCCTGCGAGTGGCGCGGCAGGCGGCGCTGTCCTGAGCGCTTCAGCCAGGGGCGCCCCGTAGCAGAAGCTCGGGTCCCGTGCCAACTCAGGGGCATAGGACGCCCGGAAAGCCCGCAGAGCGCAGTCCTCGGGCGCCAAAGGCGGTGGGAAAAAGGAGGCCTCGCCAGGCTCCAGGCCGTCCAGAGGCGAGCGCTCGGGCGTGGGTAGCCCTAAGCCATCGAACTCCGCACCCAGAGTGGGTAACTCGCGGAAGGAGCGAGCTGAGCCTGATGCTGCAGCGAAAGCCTCGGGCGGCGCAGACGGCTGCACGAGGCCCGGGAGCAAGAGGCCAGGCTCTAGCCTCCGGACCTTGCGCGCCTGTTTTTTGCGGCGAGGCCGGTACTTGTAGTTGGGATGGTCGCGCAAATGCTGCACACGCAGCCGTTCGGCCTCTTCCACGAAGGGTCGCTTCTCCGCCGTGTTCAGCTCCTTCCACGCTTTGCCTGTAGGCGAAGGGAACCTGTTTAGTGGACCAACGTCGGGCGCACGACTAGCCAACCCGGCGTGCGCCTTGGGCGCGCGGCATAAAACATTGCATAGACCCCTGCGACCGACCCTGAAACCCCGAATCCCGATCCCCTCCCAAGTCCCCTCCTCGCCACCCCTCTAAGCATTCGAGGTTCTCACCCAGCATCTTGCTCAGCACTGCGTTATGCAAATCCGGATTTTGTTGCGCCAGTCGCTTGCGCTCGTCCTTCGCCCACACCATGAAGGCGTTCATGGGCCGCCGGATGCGCAACTCGTCGGCCGTTTGGCGCTCTCCCCGGCCAAAGCCATAGCGCCCTGACTCGGGGCTGCGCGGTGGGCTCCGCGGAAGGCTGGACGGCGAGGCGGGCGAGGTGGGCGAGACGTTGGGGACAGGGAGGCCGTGCGGCTCAGCAGCGGCCCCGAGTCCGGGGGCCCATGCACAGTCGCGGCGGGAGGGCGGGTCGTCCTGTGCGCCGTAGCCGGGCGGCGATCTCTGCATTCCAGCTGGGCAAGGCCTGGGCGGAACGCAGCGCGGGAGCGCAGGAGACAGTGGCTGGCACTGCGAAGTCAAGTACGGAGGTCTGACGGACGTCGGGTGGAGACAGTGGGGACGTGGTAGCTCCGTGCCAGGAAGGCATCCCAGATATAGAGACACCGGGCCAATCCGCAGCAGAGCTGACGGACCGGGGCGGGGCTGCCCCCCTCCGCGGTGGCTCTCTTTCTTCTTCCCGGCAGGATCCAGCTGAGGCCTCCCCAGCGCAAAGCCCCCCCTCCGCGCCCACTGTCTCAAAAGAAGAGACCCCCGTGTGGGAGAGTACTGCTAGTGTGGGCCCGGGCTCAGAAGGAGGGGGTCCTCCAGGGTTTTCAGGTTTCAGAGCCCCGCTGGCACCCCACCCACAGAAACAGACCCGTGGGCAGTAATGATGGGAGGAGACAGCGGCTTTAGATTGGGTGAAGGAAGATTTGTTTTAGCACCAAGTTCTAGGGAGGTTACTTTCATCGCGCACCTCTGGAAAGGGAATGGGATTTGGTGATGTTCTTGCCTCTTCTTGTGGGTTGATCCTCCCAGATGCTGAGCTCAGCTAGGTAGTCCCAATGCCTTTCCCTGGTTCTGTCCTTGAGGCTGAAGAAACAGTGTGTCTTTTTTCTCTCTCCCATACCCAAATTCTGGGACAAAGCAGAAGAACTGGCTCTGGCCCACAAGGAAAAGGTAAACTGGTATGCACAGGGCGGTACGCACAGGGCGTAGCCAGTCAGAATCTGTGTTTGGGCTGCTGTATCTGGTTTCTCTTCCCTGGGACAGACAGCTGTCCCAGGAAAAGACAAGGGCCTGAGCAGGTGAGGCAGAGGAAAACTGCGAGTTTTCCAAAGGAGACTTCATTCATTTTCTCTTTTTATCTGTCCAACCTCTCCACTAGGAAAGGATCTGGGCCCTAGAAACAGTTTTCTTCCCAGAGCTGCCCCCTTTCCACTGCCAAGTGTAACTTCATAGAGGAAAATCCAACGCCCTTGGCAGCTGTCCGTGACAAGTCAGAAACTTCATCTACATGTACCCTGAGCACCCTGCAGCCTTCCCTATCAAATCAGGATATCCCACCTTGAGCACAGAGAGAGCCTGTGTGGTTTCTGGGGCTGCTCCTACATATGAGTCCTACAGAACCCTGTGCTGCTCCTGAGTAGTCCCTTTCTTTCTGAACACTCTTGCCATGGAGAGATCCCAGAGTTCCCCAGAGTTCCTCAGACTAAAGGATGATGAATATCATCACTACCTGATATTTTGTCATGTAGGTATGGTAATAAAGGGCACATTAGAGGCCTTGCACCTGCTGCAGTGGCGTGAATTCTGAGTAGTGTGGAAGCATTGGAGCAACTCAGTAATTTCGCAGAAGGCAGGCAGTGGTGTGGCCACCAAGGTGAAATGCTTTTAGAACTTTGCCAGTGGTCAGTTCTAGGTAGTAGGTAGTCTGAACAACTGGTACAGGAGGATTGTGAGGACATGAAAAGTTGTGTGAAGATTTTCATTTTGAGAATGGACACAAAGAACTAGAGGTAATGGCTGGAGCATGGGTCAGTGGTAGAGTCCTTGTCTGGCATGCAAAAGTCCTATTTTCCATCTTTAGTGCTGCAAACAAACAAAACAAAGGATCAGAGCTCCCTCATATAGCCTCACTTCCATCACTTTACTCCATAGCTATGGGTACAGGCTGAGGTCAGGTCCCAAGGGCCCGACTTAGCCAGGAGAGTAGCTATTTTAAGATAATGTTCACTGGGACTCTAGAAAAGGATCTTCAGGGTCTTTTGCCACAGCCTCGCACATTGGGGTGGACTTGGAGTTCTATGGTAGCTCAGAATCTGCCTCCTGCTCTGAACAGAGTATCCAGCATTATCTCATTGTTCCCCTCCACGACCCTCCTGGCATCAGCTAATGGCCCTCCTTTTAGTCAAGCTGCGGCTCAGATGTCAGGCTGTTATATCCCGTGAACTGGGCAGGAGCCTGCTGAGTGCTTCCTTTTCTCTGTAGGGTCAGGCTAACCCTCACTGCCCACTGCTTGGCAACAGTGATGCTGGCAGCTCCCACCCTCCTTCCAGATGGGACAACAATGGGGGAGGTAACTTCAGTCTGCCAGCAGGGTGGCCCTGACCCTGGAGCCCCAGGGCTGGATAGACTCCCCAAGGCTGTGCAGGGCTGCTGTGGGTGTGGCCAGCTATGTTAGGAGAGTGACATTCCATGTGAACGTCTGTGTCTGTGTGTGGTCTACATGTGTGTCTATGTCAGGTTCCCAGGGTGTGGGGTGAGGTAGTTCCTAGTGCTAGAGGCTGGCCAAGTCCTTGGGAGTTAGACACGATGGACTCTTCCTATAAGGGGATAGGAACTCAGGGGTTGAGGACTGGAAGTCCTACTCAGGAAAAAAAATGTCCTCAGCATTCAAGGAAGGGATCCCTAAGGCTTCTTTGTTAGATAAGCAGCCCTAGCTTTGGCCAAAGGGAGAAAGGAAATTCTGCTGCTGGATCTCCACTTCAGTCTACTTGGCTCTACTTGGTTCAGATAGACACTAACTCATGAGAGGAGCTTGTCTACAGCCCCAGCCCCTAGAAAGTTGGAATGGTAGGGCAAACCTTTTCTGCCAGTATGGGGCTAGCTTAGGTGCCAAGTGAACCCTATGCTCCTATCTTCCCTGCCTACACCTACTCCCCTTCCTCACCCTTCCTGGACCCCAGGCCTCTGTGAGACCTGCAAAGGATTCTGGGTAGTTCCCCTTGGTGGCTATGGTGGGGGATTGGCTTGGCTCTGCTCCGCCTGGGGGTGGTGAGACCTCCCAAGCACTGCCTGGGCACAGACCTCCCAGGCTCCCACCAGACAGCTCTGGCTGCTGTACAACAGTGAGGCTGGGACCAATTACATAGTCCTGCAGGACTTGGACCCTCCCACTCCCAAAGGGTGAGGTGGGGTGGGGTCTCTGTCTGAGGGCAATGGAGCTCCAGGTGGATGATTCTTCTTTGCTAGCAGCCTTCTGGTTCAGACCCTCCTTTCTGCACACCATTCTTGGCTCCAAATCTCGATGGCCTCCTAGTCTCTGGTGGCTGGATTTGGGGGAATATGAAGCTAGGGTCAACCTTTACTTCTTTCCTGGGGTCACAGCCTTTGGCAGAGTCTGATGCCTTAGAATATCAGGCATTTGTAACTCTCAGGTCTGGTTTAGATGAGCTAGGCTCTAGCCTAACAGATCCTTCAGTTCTTTGTTCTCAGTCCTGGGATGATGCATTGTGCTAGGTTTCTGAAACATTTCTTTTGGGAAAGGGCATATTTAGGAGACAGGGGCTGCCTTTGGTTTTATGGGTACATGCAGCAAGCGATATGAAAAGGTGTATAAATGTATAGAAGTAGTTTCAAATGTTGGTTTCTTGGTAAAGTTCACAGGTCCAGTTCTAGTCATGGAACCAAAGAGTCCCACTCAGAGCATGGTGGGAAGTGGGAACGTTGGGATGAATGGGTGCTAGGTTGTTGGAAGGGTGGCATGTACAGCTCAATTGGTCACTGTTGTAGGTTAAACAAAGATGTTCGCTCACGCAGTTGTGTAGAGATGGCTTGGCTCTCATTCATTCTGTGCCCTTTGGTCAGGAGGACTGGGTGGGAACAGTAGGAATGGGGGAAGCAAATGCAACCTATTACTGGAGGGTCATGGTGGATAATGGCAGACCAGAGTGCTATGGGGACTTGAGAGCAACCAATATGCAATGGAGGGCTTCCGTGGGTGGGCCAGAGGCCAGATACATTTTGAAGGATATTTCAGAGTTATACTGTGGTGAACATGTGGGTTTTCAGGGTGTTATCACAGGCATTGTCCACTTTTAGGGTCACTGGATCAGACCTGGATGGGCTGTCAGGTGGGCTATCAGAGAGCAGGATGGGGCTGCTGTTCAACATTTTGAAGTGTTCTGGTCCAGGATGGCTGTGTGGTCAACTTATGTCCTTCAAAGTAGTCACCTACTGTGTGTGGGTCTCTGCAGCAACACAGTGCTCCTGCTCTGCAGGGACTCCATGGGAACCTGGCTGGGCTGCTAGGCTACTCATGGGTTTCCGTGGCGACAACAGGGCGGAGCCAGGAAACAGCCGCTCAGGAAGGAAGGCTGGCCTTCGGGCCAGAGAGAACCTACTGGGCGGAGGAGGCGCCAGACATTCTGTCCAGTTTCCCCAACCCCTGCTGGCCGGTACACTCGCCCATTCCGTTAGCCTCACCCATGGCCCCGCCCCCACACCCCAGGACTGCCGGTCTTTACATAAATACTTTTTTTTTTTTTCTCCCCTTGGTACCTGGCTTGGGTCTGTGGATGTTGCTGTCTTTGTTCTCATAAGTACCATCGGTTACCTTGGTGGTCCTTTGCCTATAAGGTGGGCTAACTGTAGGCAATCGCGGGTCTCTTAGGCTGCTGGGGCGTGGTATCCATCCCGAATGCCCTGCCATGTTAGGCTGGTCCCTCCCTGCTTTTACAGACTGGGAAATGAAGTTAAAAGGAGACTAAAGCAGAGAAAAACATCTATCTCCTCTTCCTCCCACCCCATTCTTCTCCCTCTCTTTTCCTTCTCTTTCTTTTTCTCTTCCTCCTCCTCTTTGGTTTTTCGAAACAGGGTTTTTCTGCATACCCCTGGCTGTCCTGGAACTAGCTCTGTAGATCAGGCTGGTCTGAAACTCATAGAGGTCCACCTACCTCTGTCTCTCAAGTGCTGGGATTAAAGGCATACACCACCACTGCCCAGGTATTTTCCTTCTTTTTAAAAAATGTTTACTGGACTATGCATGATTGCCTGCCTGGTCTATGAAGTGAGTTAGCAGGAGCTATGTAGAGACCTTGTTTCAAAAACAAAAACAAAGAAACAAAACAAAGATAGCTCTGGAACTCTCTATGTAACTCAGGCTGGCTTCTGCCTTCTGAGTTGTGGAATTGTAGGTGTAGTATCACACCCAGCTTCATATGTTTTGTTTTTGGTTTTGGTTTTTGTTTTCTCCTTTTTCTTTTCCTGACTGTTGACAAGTAGCTTTGGTGGGGAACCAGCTGGCTATGTTTAGGGACTTCCACTCTCCTTTGCTCAGAGACAGAATTCATTCTTTTGGTACTGAGCCCCCTGCTGGCACCAGACTGTCTTCTGAGATAGGAATTGGAAAAGAACAAACAACCCCAATCCTTGCTGTAAGATGTTTCTGTTCTGAAGTAGAAAGGCTAAAAATCAATAAATCCACAAATAAGCCAGTATCAAGAATACTGGGTATGAAAATGGGGCTATATCAGTATCTACATCCATTTTTTCTTTTTCTTTTCTTTTTTGTTTTTTTCGAGACAGAGTTTCTCTGTGTAGTCCTGGCTGTCCTGGAACTCACTCTGTAGACCAGGCTAGCCTCAAACTCAGAAATCCACCTGCCTCTGCCTCCCAAGTGCTGGGATTAAAGGTGTGCGCCACCACCGCCCGGCTCTACACCCATTTTTTCATGAGTGGTTTTTGAACTCAAACCTGAAAGAAATGTGAAGAAATCATCCAAGTAGCATGCTACCTCCACAGATGGGGAGCTGTTTAAAGCCACTGAAGAAAAAAAGGGAGCAGATGTATGGAAGAGCAAAGGTGAAGCATGAGGGTCAAGAGGCCCAGTGGAGCCTGGAAGGATCTTGCTTTTTTCCTTTGAGAGCTGGGAATTCTTTTCAGTGACTTAGCATCCTATAGGTTCAGCATAGCTTTGCTCCTGCAGCGGCTTAGCTATGACTGACTTTGTCCAGGCTGGTCTTTGCAGGATAGCAAGACAATTCCAAGGGTTTGCTGCCTCTGAGTCAGACTTCCATGCTTCATCCATTGCCTCTGACCTCGTGGCTGCCTGGGGCTCCTCAGGGTAGGAGGGTGGGGTGCCGCCAGGCTGGCGGGCTGGCAGGGGAGGGGGGCAGCATTTCTGGGAATTGTGTCAGGGAAGCACATTGTTAGAGCAAGCCTGTAGCTAAGGCCTCACTGGCCTCTAGGGGATGCCTCTTGCCTCCCTAGCACTGCCTCTGGGGGAGGAAGCTGGGTCCTGGCCAGGCTGTGGGCTGGTGGGGGACTTTCCAAACAGACATTTCTATAAACCTATGGCTCTTCCCATTCTGTAGACTAGGAGACTGAGGCTCAGAGAGCTCGTATCTATACAGACAAAACCAATATCCACATGCCTAGCTTCCACTTTCTTCCTCATATGACTAGAGACCTTTTTATTTGTCACTGGTCACTGCCTTGTCTGACCACAGAAGCCAGTGTCCAAGGAGAGCCTAAAGTGGGACTGGCTGTGGTTATAGATCCACAGAGGCCTATGGTGAAGACCTGCAACCCCCACGATGGGCAGAGGACCTGAGAACTGCATGCAGGGGAGGGACTATCATATGGTGACAAGGTTAGGACCTCCTGGGGCTTAGGATGCCTCCCAGTCTGTGATGATTGGAAAAGAAACAAGGGGCTCCGTGTGAGCTTGGCAGTGTGAGTCTTCCCACCCACCACCGCCCTGCCTTGGCCAGAGGGGAAGCATTCAGGCCACCACTGGGGTCAGGGCCAGCTCTGGGCAGACATGGATGGGGGGCAGGGATCACAAATAGAAAAATAAATGGCTCGGGCTTCCGCTGTTTCCTGAACTGAGGAAGGGGGAAGGGCAAGCTTTGGGTCAAAGGTGCAGTTGGCCTGGTGAGGCAGACACTGGGGATGTCCCATGGTCCCACCTCATTAGAACATTGCCTACCCTTTTCAGATCTTCAGACTGGGATATTTCTATCCCGGGGTCCCTAGGATAGGGCTATGTTGCTCACTGAGGACTCTTGAAGTTGGAGATACACTTCAGGGGCAGACTCTTAAGAAATATTGGGAGTGGGTGCCCCAGAAGGGTTGGGTGCAAAAGCCATCGGTGAACTGGTAAGATGCCTCATCTAGGTGTTCTGGGAACTTGGGAAAGCCCCCAGTAGTAGATGGGACAATATAGATAGGCAAGGCTGTCTCCCAGAAGTCTTCTTTCCCACCTGCCATCACATTGTCCAAGAAACTTCCTATCTCCAAACCCAGACAGGTGTGTCCTCCACCACCTTTAGAGAGCTAGGGTAGAGGACACCACTACATTGGAGTAAACACCGGGGTGATTCTATGGTCTGGATGTTTGGTGGGGAGGTTCCACTGAAGATAAAGCTCTGAAAGTCAGCAAGGTGTGTGTGGGTGGGGTGGGGTGGGGAAGAGTATGAGGTGCAGGTGACTTCTCTGATCAAGGACCAGAAGGTTGGATTTGGAGCTCCTGTAGGGCCTGGGATCAGGACTTTTTGTTTCTGAAACAAATCTCTCATATACATATCTGAGGATGACCTTGAACTTCTGATCTTCCTGTCTACCACCCAAGTGCTGGGACTTGGCACCTATTTGTACGTAGTACAGTGGATTGAACCCAGGGCTTCCAACATGCTAAACAAACACCACCAACTGAGCTTTCTGAGGTTGGAATTTTCTAAGGCTGAATTGTGGAAATAAATATCTGGGTGGTGAGTATCAACCCCACAAATGAGGACCCCTCAGGATTGAACACATCTTTGATCTGGCTTCTTTGTGATCATAGCTCCCCTACTGGTGATCTACTGGATTTTCCTCAAGAAAGATCCTGTTCTTGAGCAGGTCTGTGGGTGGCTCCTGCCACCTACAGGCTGCTGTTGCTTATCATTGGGACCAGTCAGAGCTGGGACTACTCAGTAGGCAGTCCCTTGATGGGGTCAGTCATCAGTAAACACAGCATGGCTGAAGGCCCTGTGGTTCTCTTCTGCCTGTGCTGTGGTAGGGTCCCAAGCATTAACTCAGTACTCAAACACAGGGTTCCCTCTCCCAGAATTTGTTTGATTGAGTTTAGCTTAGAGCAAGGACCTAGCTCCCAGTAAAGGGCAGAATCATGTGGTATGAAACTAGAGAGCTGTATTCAGCCATCACTACACCTCTGGAAAAAGCTTTGTTACCTTCAAGAAATTCCATGCCTTTTCCTTATGGTAAAGATGTCATAACTGATTAAAATGGTCAGTTTAGGTCATTTGTATATGTCATTTGCACTCTGGCCTCCAGGGTACAAAAAATTCAGACACTGACTTTTGGTACCAGCACACCTGCTACCATCTATAGGACAGAAGAAGAGCAGAGTGCCTTTCTTCCTTTCCTGGGCATGGTTATGGTCTTCCTGATCAGGATCGGATGATCCTGATTACAGCCTTTGTCATTGTTACTTCACAGGTTGGGAGATTGAGACATAGAGCAATGTGCAAAACTTGGGATTTATACCCTGTTAGGTTGACTTCAGAACCTGAATAGTTTTGTTTTTGTTTTTTGTTTTTCCGAGACAGGGTTTCTCGGTGTAATTCTGGCTGTATTGGAACTAGTTCTGTAGAACAGGCTGACCTTGAACTCACAGGGATACGCCTGACTTTCTGCTTCTCGAGTGCTGGGGTTAAAAAGGCATGAGCCTCCATTGCCTGGCTAAAGACTGAATTCTTGCGGAGAAACCGTTTCAGAGTCCCGGGCCACCTGCGCAGCAGCAAGAAAGCCCCAAACTCGGCTTGGTACCAAGTGAAGTAGAGGTAACCGGAGTGCATTAGTGAAGGTGCGATGGGCCGCGAAGGCAAGCGGCTCAGATGGGTTGAGTTAAAGACCCGAGCGCAGTAGGGTTGTACTCCTCCCTCCTCTAGGTCCACCCTCTCCCTGGCATTCGGTGGGCACGTGGGGCCGTGGTCCCGCGGAGGTACCTACGTTACTACCTTTTCCAGCGGGCCGCAGGTCGCAGGCCGCGCAGTCGTCTGGGAGTTGTGGTCCCGGGGGCGGAGACTCTTTATTGTGCTGCACGCGGCCGCCAGGCGGAGGTTTGGACCGCGGATCTAGGCGGCGGCGGCCGAAGTCCGGCCAGGCGGCGTAACCGGCGCAACCCGCCGCCACCGAGGTAGTGATGGGCAAGGAGGAAGAGATTGCTCGTATCGCCCGGAGGCTGGACAAAATGGTGACCAGGAAGAACGCGGTGAGGGGCGTGGGCCGCCAGGACCCTGGGGCCCCGCTCCGCGGAGACCGTCTGAGCCTACCCTCGGGCAGAATGATACCTAGCCCAGTCAGTCCGAGACCCCTTGCCCAGGCCCGCCCTCCACCCTGTCCTGGGACTGCCGCTTCGCAATGGACGCCTTGCTGACCAAAAGCTACCCTCTGTTCGTCGCCCAGCGGTGGCCGCGGGCGTTCTTGGCCCAGCCGTTGCCTCCCCTGTCTACCCCCACCCTTCAGAACCAGGTTTCTCTAATAAATTTTTCCCCTGCTTAGTCAGGCCTCAGGCAACAGCAAGTCGATATGGGCAGACGGTAGAGATTCCGAGTTGAGACCTGAGGAGACTGACTGCCCCTCGCCTGGCCCTTGGCTAGTGTGGCCTTGGTAGTCCAGCATGCCTTCCTGCCTAGGCTTTCAGGAGCATCCTAAGGGGATGATGGCACCTGCATCTTGCCTTCCGTGGCTGGGAAGGGACTAGGAGGTAGCTTTAAGATTGAGTGACTCCAGAGCATCCGCGGCACCGCTCCTAGGGCAGCCCAGATAGTGGCTGAGTCATGAGTCTGTACAGACTCCCCAGGACTGTGCTTGAAGTAGAAGGCAGCAGGACAGCTTTTGGGGATGAGCAGGATTGATCTAGGGGTTGGAGGGCTGGGGTCTAAAGCAGGAAGCAGGTTAAGTTCCCACATATGCCTTTACACTGGAAACAGAACCCACTTTGCAACCACCTGGTCTGCAGAGGCCTGCTGGTACTTCTTTCCGGTAAGGGTGTTAAAACACAATAACAAACTTGGAACTGAGGGTGGCAGAGATAGGGTGAGGAATCCATAGGGAGACCCAGTAAGGATGGAAGGTCACAGATAAGACTGTACGGTTGAGAAGGGAACCTGCAGAGGTTCCAGCAACCTGAAAGGCTCCTTGGAACAGCTAGTGGTTTGTTTGGGTTTTCCTAGTGGGAGTGCAGGGCTGTTGTGAATGCATGCCCCTGGCTCCAAGGATCAGGTTTTAGGAAAGTCAGCCACCTCAGGACTGATTGGTGTACAGCCTGCCTTAGGGCCATGAAACAAGGCTGCAGCCAGAGCAGATAATTCACACAGATTGAAGGGTCAGCTCCAGCCCCTACCACTAGTAAGGAAGGTTGAACATCCGGGTAGGTTTTCTCTGCCTCTTTGTGGCATGTAAAGACCAGTGAGCTCATAGTGGAAATTTGGAGGACAGCAAACACAGTAATGTTGGGTGTTAGAACTGTTGAGTCTGTCTCAGTTGTAGGAAGGAGGTGTTTGAATAAAACCTTGAAGTGGTAGAGAGAAAAGCAGCCTTAAGCAGAGTAAAAGGTTTAAGGTAGGAACAAGAGGAGCCTGCCTATCCTTAAGGTTTGAAGAACAGAGCTTGGGCAGAAGAAGAAAATCAGGGTTGTCTGTCTCCTCCACCTAGGAGGAGGGTGGCGGCCAGTTTGGAAAAGAGATAAAAAGTGAGACTATGAGACTTGTAGATGCTGACTTTAAGAAAAACTTCCCTTTGTATATTTAAATTTATTTATTTACATTTGTTATTGTGGCATGTGTGTAAGTATGAGGGCAACCCGTGGAAATTTGTTCTCTCCTTCCACCATCTGGGACCTGGAGATTGAACTTAGGTTGTACAGTTTGTTGGCAGGCACCTTTACCTGCTGAGTCATCTCACCTTCCTTCCTCTTTGATACTGGGTATTGAACCCAGGGCCTTTACTTGCCACGTGAGTGTTTTACCACAGCGGTGTCTACATGGCCCTCTCTTTACTTTGTTTTAAGGTCTCAGTAGGATGTCCATGCTAATCTTGAATTCACTCTGAAACTCAGGTACGCTTTGAACTTTTTTTTTTTTTTTTTGGTTTTTCAAGACAGGGTTTCTCTATATAGCCCTGGCTGTCCTGGAACTCACTCTGTAGACCAGGCTGGCCTCGAACTCAGAAATCCGCCTGCCTCTGCCTCCCAAGTGCTGGGATTAAAGGCGTGCGCTACCACCCGCTTTGAACTTTCCATCTTCCTGCCCCAGCCTCCTAAGTATCTGAGATGATAAGGCTTCTGTCACCAGGTTTGGTAGTTTTCAATTAGCAGTAATTGTGCCTCTGGTAAACCTTGTTGGCTATGGTGCTGTTACTTTGCAAATCTGTGGCTGGAGTAGAGATCCCTGAGAGTTGAGGTAGAGGGTTTTAAGGTAGGAGCAGGAAGAGCCTGCCTACTTGGGAGGTGCAGCCTGTCTGTAGATGCTGAAGAAAAGCCAGGGCAGAGGAAGGCAACCAGGGTTGTCTGTTACAATACCCAGGAGTAGTGCTACACTGATGGGTAGGTACTTTGAAGAGAAGCTGCTCAACCACCATGGCATAGATGGACTAAGGCTAAAGAACCCGAGTTACACTTCCGAATGTCCTTCCATGTTGAGCAGGAACTGGGGCATTTTTTTTTTCTCTAGTGGTTTGTTCAGTGTCCTCCTGTGGCTAGTTACCATGATGTCTGGAGATCACCATAGATGCAGGGTGAGAAACCACCTGATCTTTGAGGACAGCACTGTTGAGCTGTTTGCCTCTATCCCTGCTCTATGGCAAGAGCAGTAAAAAGCCCCTGTTGTGATGTAGGAATAAGTATGCAATGCTCTGGGAATCGCCGGGTAGCTTCTTTCTGACATGTAAGTTGTCCCTCATGTGATCACGAAGAGGTGGGATTGTCCACTAAGCCCCCTGACTAGTGTTCTCTGTGTAGTCCTGGCCATCCTGGAACTCACTCTGTAAGCCAGGCTGGCCTTGAACTCAGAGATTCACTAGCCTCTGCATCCTGAATTCTGGGATTAAAGACATGCACCACCACTACCCAGCATCCACTAAAGTTTAAAGTCCTTTATGAATGTCCCTTTTCTTTCTAGGAGGGAGCTATGGATTTGCTGCGGGAGCTGAAGAATATGCCTATTACATTGCACTTGCTCCAAGTAAGCTCTTCCTGTCCTAGCATGGTTCCCTATATGAACTCCCACATGGCTTAATTGGCACAAATAACTGTTCTAAGGAGAGGATTTCTGATTCTCTCTGGTGATCAGGGAGGTGGAGGTAGGTGCCCTGGGTCCCAAATAGCTATTGGGAGAGATGTTTTTTGTCCCTGCCCATTCCCCAGCTGTTCACTGTGGGAGCCAAGAGTCCTTGGTGAGGATCTGCTTCTGGAACAGGCCCCTACCACCTCTGACTCAGGCCACTTGCCTTGCAGTCCACCCGTGTTGGGATGTCTGTCAATGCTCTGCGGAAGCAGAGTTCAGATGAGGAGCTCATTGCACTTGCCAAATCCCTCATCAAGTCCTGGAAGAAGCTCTTGGGTGAGTTTCAGAATGTAAAGGGCAGCTCTTGCTGGTTAGCACAGCATAGTGTGCTGGCTCTGCTATCCTGATTGAAACTATATGTAGTGGGATATGACAGACATAGATCAGAAAGTACCCATCCCTGGGCTGGAAGTGGATGAAGATGATGGAAGATGGATGTTATCTTTTGTGATGGGGAGGTGATGGCCTGGGAGGCATGATCATTGAGACAAAGGTATATGCTGCAGAGGAGGTTTTCAAGCTGCAGGAGGCCAACAGAAAAGGAGGTCCAGGCAGGATGCTCCAGCTGAAGGAGGAGGGGATGGGACGGCTACCTATGCAACTGTTTCTGGCGACAGTGGACAACTAGGCTGCAGAGATGGTCCTATTGATTAGGAAGGCAGTCTTCCTGGGTTCAGTCTACTTCTGTGAAACAACCAAAGGCCTATCCCTCTTTACAGTCACATGCCCCCTGGCCCCTAGTTCAGGCTTTGGGCAAGTTCCTGTCCATATTTTCATAAGAAGCCTTGTGTGAGGCATATGCTTGTTTTTTGGCCTTGATGAGTCCCACAGCAACTTGCTTGGCGAGGGTAGGTCCTAAAGAGGCTGGTGGAATTGCTGGGGACCAGTAGGAAGGTCTGGTAGCCTCCTGGCTCCTTGCCTGTCAAATAGCTTTAAGCAAAAAGGATAATGACCAGGCTGAGGCTGGGCCCTCACCTGGCTGCCTGTTCTTGACCAGTCTACACCATTTGTTTTCTGATAATGGCAGATGTTTCTGATGGCAAATCCAGGGATCAAGGGAGGGGCACACCTTTGCCTACATCTTCCTCAAAGGATGCCTCAGGGACTACGGATCTCAGGTAGCATACCTGAAGGCAGGTACATACATTTATGCCTCTTGACTCAGTTTCCTCAGTGGAAAAAGGAGGCTGGTGTCCATTTGCCTGATTACTGCCCTGAGGGAAGGTCCCTCTCCTGGGTGTGATTTACAAGGTTTGTCAGCCTCATGCTGGATACTGTCCCGCTGTTCAGTTTCCTTCTTGCCCACCTGAGATGTCTGGCTGTGTCTGCCTGTCACTGGCATCACTGAGACCTTCATTAAGGAGCTCCTATCCAACAGAGCTGGCCCAGCCCCTGACCCCCTTGCCCACTTCCTCAAACCCTATCTTTTTGCTACTCATCAGGACTGGTGAATGGGTCCCTTTATGCAAGTGCTATCCTGAGCTAGAGAGCTCTTATCTCCACATTCCTGTGGCAACACCATTGCTTTAAAGGTGGTCAGGGCAGCCCTGTTACCATGGAAACTAGGAGCACTAGTAGTAACAGACTACAGATGAGAGACTACTTTGACCAGAGGCTGGGTGGAGGTCATGACAGGCTAAGCTCTAGACTCCAGTGTAGCATTCCTGATATGTTATATCCTGAGCTCAATAGTATAGTTGATTTTGCTTCAGAAAGTCACCTGATGCTGATTTCAAGAGGTGATGTGAGGAAAGGAGATGGTGGGGCACAGCATGATTTTTGGGCAAGTCTTGTGTTAGGCCCAGACCTGAGGAAATCTTTGCCCAATTTCATTTGTGTTGAGTGGGATCACCTGTGACATTAAGCCTTGACTATGGGTGACCTCCAACCTCATCTTTACTCCAGGCAATTCCAGGCAATTATCTGCCTGCTTCTACCATTAGTAGAGAGGTATTCACAGCATGGCCTATTTCTTGGGCCTCTTGGGAAGTATTCTGGAGGTAGCAAGAATATCTCATCCCCTTTTGACCATGGAGTGTTTCTCATACACTGACTGTTGAGGAGCTGGCATCCACTTAGGGAGTGATCTGTGATTCACTGTAGACCTTCTAGCCAATACTCTGATCTGATGAGGACATAACACACACAGGCATTCTAGGCTGAACTAAGGAAGCCTAGTTGAAGGTCTGTCAGGATTGAGCAAATGGACTTCAGAGGTATCCACATTTGCTTTTCTGGGGAATCACCTGTGGCCTAAGAAAGGTCAGGGGACTGACTGCCCAGAGGTCTCATCAGCTACTGGAGATGTGCAGCTGAGTTCAGCAGGTTCAGTCTGAGCCCAGCAGGCTTTGTCTCTCTAGCTGCAAGAAGCCAGACCCACCTAGGACCCCAGCCACTCCAAGGATCACCACATTTCCCCAACTGCCCACCACCTGTGATGCTGTACGGAACAAATGCCGTGAGATGCTGACTTTGGCCCTGCAAACTGACCGTGAGTATTACAAGGTCTGGATTTTGACTAGGTGGACTGGGCCTATGCCTGCTTCAGAGCTTGCTGTTGGAGAGGCAACTTTTCTTTTTAGCTCACTGTCACCTAGCAAAGAGGCTAAGGTTTTTGGGGTCACCACAACATCTGTAGCTTGGGAACTGTCTCCCAGGAATGCAAGTGTCCTATATAGCTTCTAGGGCTCTGTGTAAGCAGAGGGGTGGCAAATGGAAAAAGATAGTGGGGGAAACAAGTGAGGGTTCCCTCTTAACAGATGACCACGTGGCCGTCGGTGTGAACTGTGAGCATCTGTCATCTCAGATCGAGGAGTATATCCTTTGTACAGGGTATATAGGGTCAAGGGTTTCTGATAGAGTCTATAGTCCACTGAGTTGTGCTTCTCCTGTAGCTATTGGACACAACTGGTAGGCTACCCAGTGCCCTTTCTGGGCGGTCCTTGACCTTTCCTGAGCCATAAATGGGTAAGGGGCTATGACTACCTTCTAGATAGATCTGGGCCTCAAACAGGAATGGGCCTAGAGAAGGCAGAACACTATAGGCCGTCGGGTCCCCCACAGGTCTTGAGTGGGTAGACTCATCTCCATGAGCCTGGGAAGAATATTCCCCATATGACTCCCAGGAGGGGGAGGAGCTCAGAAACCTCAGATGGGTCCTTAAATACCTGCACGCATCTTCCTGGATGTGGGAAACACTGACATGAAGTACAAGAACCGTGTTCGGAGCCGAATCTCTAACCTGAAAGATGCCAAGAACCCTGACCTACGGCGGAATGTATTGTGTGGTGCCATTACACCCCAGCAGATAGCTGTGATGACATCAGAGGTGAGCTCCACTGGAAGGGTTGGGGTAGACTTTCTGCAGAGCTGTAGGCTGAAGGCTTCACTCTTTTTATCAGGAGATGGCCAGTGATGAGCTGAAGGAGATCCGCAAGGCCATGACCAAGGAGGCCATCCGTGAGCACCAGATGGCCCGTACAGGTGGCACACAGACTGACCTGTTCACCTGCAACAAATGCAGGAAGAAGAACTGCACCTACACACAGGTTAGGGTCCACTCTATCTTCCTTGTCTAGGAACTTCAGGGTACACTCATCCTCTTCTTGGATACCACCTATGTCCTTACTTTTGGTCTGAGGCTCTGTGCCAAGGCTAGGTGGCTTGGCCATGCCCAGCATGTAGGGATAATATGCTGTTTGTCAGTAGCTATGGGACCTTCAGATCCTGCTATGGAGGTGGAAGCTGAGGTACTCTGGGAAGGCTATATGGACTCCAAGGGACATTGGGGGTTTAGGAAGAGGGTGCTAAATTAAGATGATCTCTCTGGTAGACAGCTCTAGGGCTTGTGGAAACTGCCATCATCTGCAATAGGCTGCAGAGGGCTGGACCTGAGGGATAATGTTTGCTGTTGGGTCTCCAATATAGCCAATGCCATTGGTATCTCTGCTGATCCTTTTACTTTATAGACTCTCCTGTTGGGAATCCTGCACTTATCTAACATTCTAGACTCTACTGAACACAATTGTTCAGGGTCTCAAAGGCCTCTGTTATGATAATCCACCTCCTCCATAGGTCTAGTTATAGAAGGTTGAGGTAGGTCACTGTGCAGTTTCAAATCATCAATAGAGTTCAGGGAATATAAGACCAGTACTGCCCAGATAAGGGCAGCAAAACCAGGGATTCAGCCACCCACCCTACAGGTGCAGACCCGAAGCTCCGATGAGCCCATGACCACCTATGTTGTCTGCAACGAGTGTGGGAATCGATGGAAGGTAGGTGGGTGGGCCCAGAATGCTTGCCTCCAGTCCTGTCTTAATGCATATTGGTCCTGAAGTAGGAATGGGGCTAGAGTGTGTGTGTGTGTGCCCAGGGGGTTGCACTATACCCAGCTAGCCGCCTGGGAGTCTGGGATGGAGCCTATCCTATTTCTGTCCAAGGGGGTTATGTGGGGACTTGGCCAGACATTTCTCTGCCTTCCTTCAGTTCTGCTGAGACCTTGTACTGACGTAACCCTGGTCATGGCTAACACTGTTCTTCCTGCACTGTTCTTGGTGGACACAGCTTCTCTGGAGATACCCTGAAGGTGGCATGCCCTGTTCCAGCCTGCCTGGTGTGCACCTTTTTGCCCTCTTTCCCTCATTATTAAATGATTTTTTTTTTTTTTTACCTTCCTCTGGCCTTGCTCCTAATGGGCTTCAGCTGGGTCCTGTTCTTCCACTGATGTAGATCTCTCTTCCCTGGGCTCAGACAACACTTAAACTAAGCTGTGGTGAGGCAATATTATAGACAAGAGCTTGTCTAATGTTTGGAGAAATTACTTGTTCATATGATTCTAGAATATTGCTAATGCTTGTATATGTACCACCATGCTGGCTGTGTGGCCTGGTGCAGGAACTTGCCCAGTGTTCACCCATTCTCACCAGGCATGGCAACCTAAGGACCTGGTATCCTTTCAGGATGTTTTGCTTTGTCCTTTACTTTGCTTGCCCATGGGGGACAATGGTCTCTGAGCTGAAGTCAATTCTAGCTCCAAATTGCTGAAGCTTCCAGCAACTTGGAGGAACATAGTAGGTGCTGTAAGATTAAGATGACACTGTGCCTAGCTTCTTTGGAAAGACCATACCATCAGCTTTGTTCCCATTAGCCTCTCTAAAGACATTTCATCAAATACTGGGTTTTGGATACTCTTCAGTTGCATCTCAAGCCTTTGTTGGATACTGATCCACTGTAGAGTTGAGGCTAGTTCCTAGAGCCATACCTTGGGCAGGGTCTACAATAGTCACTTACTAAGGCCACTGCTAAGGGATAGAGCACAAGGTAGAGTATGGATAAATGATCCTTTTCTCAAACATCCTACCCCAATTATGGGATAAACAGAGGTTTCTGATTTTAAAAATACAGAATAGGGGGCTGGAGAGACGGCTCAGTGGTTAAGAGCACTGACTGCTCTTCCAGAGGTCATGAGTTCAATTCCCAGCAACCACATGGTGGCTCACAACCACCTATAATAGAATCTAATGACCTCCTCTGGTGTGTCTGAAGATAGCTACAGTGTACTCATATAAATATAATAAATAAATTTAAAAAAAAACAGAATATAGCCGGGCTGTGGTGGCGCATGCCTTCAATCCCAGCGCTTGGGAGGCAGATGCAGGCGGATTTCTGAGTTTGAGGCCAGCCTGGTCTACAGAGTGAGTACCAGGACAGCCAGGGCTATACAGAGAAACCCTGTCTCAAAAAAACAAAACAAAACAAAAACCCAACAAAACAAAACAAAAAACAAACAAACAAATGAAAAAAACCCCAGAATACTATATTATGTTTTTGGAGTATAGAGGAATACACACAAATGTGAAAGGTCTCTCTTTCTCTCTTTTTTTTGATAAAACATACAGTAAGGACATGTTTCAAACTTTAAAGTTAATGAATATATAAAATATAAATGGGCTCTTCATCTGAGTCTGTCTCTGAGGTCCTACTTCTGGTTCTGAGAGACTAACAGTTCTCCGACTACAAACCTGTTGGCATAAAGGATGTTCTCCATGAGAACATCTCCTGGGCACATGCCTGGGGGTTTGTGATCTGAGGCACCATCTAGGAGAATCCCCAGTAGGAGCAGGCTAGGACAGAGCAGAACATTGCAGTTGCCACAGGGACTGAATCTATTTCCAGCCTAGTGGGACAGGGCTAGCCCCTGGGCTGCCCATGGGAGTAGAACATCTGTGTGACAAATGACCTAGGCCTCAGAGGACTGTGGGGCCCCCTGGAGTAATAGAGAACGGTAGGTGGGGGACGTAAGGAAGCGAGGGTAGGAGTCCCGGTGCATGAGGGTGTAGATCTGCAGCTGTGCATCATCAAATGTGTGTGGCGATGGCTCTTGCATCTTCCTATTGATGCCTTCTCGAACACGGGAGTCCAGGCTTACCTGTGTGGCAGGCACCAAGGTCAAAGTGGGGTGGTGCCCTTCCCAGGTCACCCCCACTCATCCCTGCATCTGGCCCACCTCCTTGGGGGACAGGATGGACACGTAGTCCTCATAGATAAGTCGCGCCTTCTCATCCACCACATGTTGGTTGGCCTCTGCTTTCAACTCCTCACAAGCCAGCCAGAAGAGCATGTTCTCTTCACTGTATTCTGTGCGCAGGAATGCCCGGAATACACTGCGGCCCGTGGGGCTATGCATCAACTTGTCAAAGGACTGTGCCCAGCTCTGTACTTCCTCAGGGCTTGGTGGAGTGCTGCAGGCATTAGGGCCAGACCATGTCAGACCTGAGACATACACACAAGTACACATACACGAATGCCTACACAATGGAGGCTATACTCACCAGACTTCACAGCTGGGGAGGGGTTGCAGCTTGCTTTCCCGAGAAACCTGCCAAGTTCGTTGCCGTTCTTGGTTCCTAGTGGCAAAGTAAAGTGGCTCTACCTTTTGCAGTTGGGTTCTCTACCCACCACTGTGGCTATATGTATGCTTTTGCATGTGGGTGCCTAGTACCAGTAAGTCTGTTACAAGGAAGGGAGCTCCTAGAGTGAGCCTTCTTCACATCCTCTTGTCCCATCCCCACCACTGCCCCCACTGAAGTGGCTCATACAGATTACTGTTCTGGGTACCACTCTGCCCTCTTTCCTGGTCAGCAGTTGGATCTGTAGGTTCCTGTACCCTCCCTCCCTCTGGGTAGGTCAAACCATACTCCTCAACCTAGTTCCAGCTCGTTCCTGAGGCCACTGAAAAATCTGCACTGCAGACCTAGTATCAACAATATGACTCATTGGCTGATACAGGGTAAGAGCCTTCCTAGTGTTTCTGGACCTGTCTGGTCCTGGACTCTGAACCTTGCTTGATGGGAAGCTTCTCCCTTGCTTCAGTCTATGCTCAGCAGATACAATGTAGATCTCATTCCCAGAGTTATGGAGAGAATCCGTTCCCACTAGGCCTGGCTTCTCAGCAACAACACAGCTCAACCTTTCATTCACATTTCACTCCTTTTATCTTGCCTATACACAGTCCTGGTGGCTTAGTGTTAACAGATCTCACTTTGGGTCCCTCAGTCTGTGTAGGGCCAGTTTGCTGTAAGATGGTAAAACTTCTACCATCTTCTGTATTTCCTGCCATCAGACATCCCCAAATCTCAAATACCTTTCTGCCCAGGGCCAGCTGTTCCCTTATCTAAATCTCTTTTCAAATGTGTCCCTACTACACACAGTCTAGGATCCGGGCAGCTCTCAGTGGTATAAACAGGTATACGGTGAGTGCACGTATACCATACGATTGCCACTTGCTTGCTCTTGCAATATAATATACCCTCAGCACACTAGGTATAAGAAGGGCTGGGGAGACTGCTCAGTGTTTAAGAGCATTTGCTGATCTTCCACAGGCCCTTGGTTTGATTCTCAGGACCCACATACTGGCTTTCAACTATTTGTTAATTTCAGTTCCAACACCTTCTGGCTCTTCAGGCGCCAGGTATATCTGTAGCACACAGACATATTCAGGCAAATACTCATACATATAACATTTAAGAGCCATACAAAGCCCCCTAGGGGATCTGGGTGCTACCACCACCAGCCAACAAGGCCCAGCAATCCCTGGGCAGGGTGATACTGTGGCAGGGGATTCTTAATGGATTCTTTGGAAGCTTCTGGAAGGTCTAGGGAACAGGACCAGGAATTAGCCCTAAATACCACCTCATCCCAGCCCCACATGCTTCTTCTGTACTTCTATATGAGCTGCTCCCAGTCTACATACCCCTGTTCTGTGTGTCATGGACCATGTACCCCCAGGCCTTCATACTTTGGTTTTGCTCCCCATGAGCCATGTCCCCCTTCCCAAATACCCCAAAGTCTTCCCAGGGCAAGCTCTACCCCCAAGGTCCACATACCAGGAACAGCTACAACAGCAGCACCAGCATAAGCAGCAGGGGTTTCGACTGGGAGGTCCTGAGGGGGCTGCATCATGGCTGGACATTGAAGGAGGCCTGTCTGCCTCCTCTGGCCCTGTGTGCTGGGGAAGAGAGGGCTGCCTCAACCTCTACTCTAGAATTCACTGGACCCTCTGTCTCTGCCCAAATGCCTATATTCCCAAGGTTATACCTTGAACTCCAGGTGTCCAGGAACCCAATTAGAGGTGGGGAGTGCCTACCTGTTTCTCAGCCTCATGTGGGGTGGGCATGGGTGAGTGGAGGGGGTTGCCCAGATTCTGTGGTGCCAGCTCTGGACCCTCACTGCAGCATAGGATTCTGGCAGATCTAAGAAGAAGGTTGGAATTCTGACTGAGGAGGGCCTGTGATGCTGGCCCACCTTGTAACCTCTGCATGCCCCTCAGGGCTTGGTCAGAGTTCTGCCCCAGCTTTCTACCCCAAGCTTGATCACTAACACCATGTGGAGATTCCTGAGTCAGTGACAGGGCGACCTATTCACATTTCATTCCTTCCACAGAAGGTTCTAAGACACCCCTGTCTGTTCAGTCCCTGAGAAGCCGGAAACCTGGGTTCCTCTTTCTTGATTTCCGGCTCCTGGCCCCTCCCAAGGGGACTGGAGCAGCAAGTTGGTATGGAGGGTGTCAGATATTCTGACTACTCCCTTCCTCTAGGGAGATGGATAGAGATGCTACCCAGATGACTGCAGGGTGCTAGACCTGAAGCACTGAGTATCTGACTGGGACTCAGAACAAGACTTCTGCAAGTGTCAGAAATGGAGTATGCAGTGATAAGATGTGTGTACTCAGGGAACAAGGTTCTTTGGACCTCAGCTGCCTCAGACACTCCCACTTTCACCCTGGTTTCCATCTGTCTCCCTAGGATTCAGAAGCTGGTGTGGCAATGTAGGAGGATAAACTTAGCTGGAAACTTGGGCTCTTCAGTGGAATTGCATATGGTTTATCATTCTTGATGTTGGACCATACCCTCATAGAGGGTTCTAGGAATCTTTTAGGCCACCAAAAGCTGACTTCAAATTCCAATGTCCTCCGGACAACATCCAATCAGCACCTTGGAGGCAGTTTTGAATGCTTCCTTTCTCCTCAGCCTGGGCCCACTTCTGTCCAGGTGGAGGCTGTCCAGGCTTTAAGCCCTCTGCTTTATCCACCTTCCTTTCATCAGTCTGGGGCCCACATTTTCTCAATGAAATTCACCCTCCTGTAAGCCCTTCATTCAGAAGAGGCCTTTTAATCCTGAGGCTTTCTGAAATGGTGGATTCCCAAGTCTACAAGCAAGCAAATCAGGACACACAAGTAGCTTGGGTTGTACTTTGAGTTTCTAGGGAAAAGGGGTATAGTAGCCTGAGGTCTCCATGCTCTCCAAAATTCCTCATCTGTCACCCTGTAGAAACCATCCCTCATAGGGTCCATCTCCAGTCAGCTGACTGGACATGGGGCCTGGATGCTGGGGTCCAGTGGGTACACTGCTAGGTGCCCTGCCCTTTTTCCTAGCTGCAGGCTTTGTTCCCCTAGCTCCTTGCACCCATCAAAGGTCAGTTGGGACCGATGTTGTCCAGGGTGCTTCTCACTACTGCCTCCTTTTTGGGCAAGGAGAAGTCTAGAGTCGGAATCAGGGTTGTCCTGACCCACATCCATCTATTGGAGGGCTCCTTTCCTCCCCAAGCCTCCCAGATATTGGCCTCCTAAGTCTATGCTAAGAGGCCAGATTCAGCAAATCTGGTCTCTGGGGACAGCAGCTCTGGTGAATGGTTGTCAGTGTTGCTCCACAGAAGCAAAAAGAATGCCTAAGCCCACCCAGACCAAAAAAATAAATTCCAGAAAAAAAAAAAAAGTCATAACCTTTGGGAGGGGGACTGATGGGATCCGTTCTCACTTTCATCCAATACTGTCATTGTCCTACCTATACCTCCTTGGCCGGCCAGGCCTCTCACCATGGTGTACCCAGCTGCTCAGGGCCACCTGTGGAATGGTAGGCCCCCACCCAGTTCCTGCTTTTCTGCAGGTGGGGTCGTCTGGTGGGCTGGTCTCTTCTTCGCGGTCCCTCTTGCAGTCTCTGACGCCCCCACCCCTTTCTTAAGGAATTCGCCATGGCGCCCAACTCACCAGCGACCTAAAGGCAGATGGGGGCGGGAGGGCCAGGTTCGGACTGGGCCCTACCCTGGCTGCCGAAAGGGCGTGCCCTAAAGCAGTAAGGATTTAAGTCAGATAGCAAGACGTACTCCCGGGGTATCTCGAGGTAGAAAGGCTCACGGTGTCCCGCTCAGCTGGGGCCGAGGATGCAGCATTCACCCTTATGGCTCGCCGGGCCAACTGGCTAGCGGACCCAGCTCGAAGGGTGGGTAAGGTGGCAGATCGGGAGTCTCGTCTGGCCCCTCCCCACCAGGCTAGCGGGCAGAAGACACGGAAACCTGGGTTCTTCCGGCCCCCACCTTTAAGCAATCACTTCTCAACGCTCTGAGCTGAAGAAAAAGGGGAACCTTGCTGCGGCTATCCCTCCCCCACGCGCAAGGGGTGGGCTCCGGTCCTACTGCGTCCCAGATCCACGTGGGCCGGTCACTGAAGTCCGGGAACGGAGCCGGCATCTATATTGCCGGGGCCCGTCCACGGTCCAGCGCCGCACTCACCGCCGCGTCCCCGAGTCACGCCGCCCGCGCGCTCCGAAGTCCCGCTGGTCGCCGGGGAGGGGGCGCAGTGCGCAGGCGCCTCCGCGGTACTTCCCCAAAGAGAGGGGCCGGGACTTCCTCGAGCCCCAGCGCCTGCTCACCCGCAGTGCCCCGCCCCGCGCCCGCTCTTGTGCCCCACCCGCGGCTGGCGTGTCGTCCCGCGGTAGCATGGCTTGGTGACCCTGAGGGGTGAATGGTACAGAGAGTTGATTGAGCCGGCGCTCTGTTCTTGTTAGCTGGGTTTTCCCAGCGTTTATGTGGTAGTGCAATGTTAGGCACCAGAGCTGAGCCCTGTGTGCTACTTGGCTTGCCTGGATTAGAAGAGGCCTGTGAGAAGGACTGGCCCGTGGTACTGCCCCGTCTGGCCGACTCTTTGCCTTTCTGAGTCTGGTCTGTAACATAGCATTAAGAGTCTGTCACACTGCATTCGAACTTTGCCCGAAAGGGAGGTTCAAGAACTGCAGCGTGTGGGCACCATGAAAGCAGGTTCTTAAATCACCCCGAATGTTTCTGGGGCCTGGTTGAGTCTCTTCTGAACTCTCAAACTGCTCCAAGATATCCTTTACCACAAATGGCTTTGCTCTTTGGTCAGCTTTTCAGATTCTTTGTCATTGGGTACAAAATTGAATTAGTTCATTATCCCAGCACGCTGGATAATCCCAGTGTCCAGAGGCCCTAACCCAGCTTTAGACTTGGTCTGTAGAGTGTGGTCCGTTGGGCCATGTGGTTTCTGCTTTTAGCACTGGACACACAGCCTGACCAGTTTAGGTGTTGCTGTCTTGCAAACAAAATGCTGTTCAGTAACACAAGTTGTTAATGCTCACATATTACATCATACATACTAACTCAGGGATGCTAAGGGGTTGCTTCCCATAGCTCTTCAGGCAGTGGGGCAGAGGCAGACTAACTGAACTGACTGCAGTGAATTAGAATGGGAGACAGGTAAGAAAGGGGTGGGGTGAGAGGTGAGGAGGTCAGATGTTGTCCGTGATGCTCAGGGGTCCAGGATGAAGAGAGAACGATGGGTGAGAGACACCCAGGCTCTGAGGGGAGCGTTATTAGTTGACCACAGAACCCGCTGGCTGCCAAGCTGGTGGCTTACAAAGTAAGGTAGAGGCTAAGAAGCCCATCTGAACAGGAACAGTTACTTTAGTTTAGATAATATTCCTGAGGCAGACACAGGTCAGAATGGAGGCCCAGTAGAAATGGATGGATGAGTGCCTGATGGAGGCCACAAAACCTGATTCTGCAGTGCTTGGTGTGGGTACAGCTGTGGGTATGCTCTCCTCTTAATTCCTTTTACATGCCTATCTACTTGTTCTCTACCACCTTACATCTGCTCACCACACAATTAGCACCTTTTCCTAAGCACAGAAAATGCCTCTAAATCCAGGAAGGAGACCAGGAGCACTGAACAAGTGATGCCAGTGGGCATGGAACTGGAACCCAATATACTCTGCTTGAGAGGAGTGACCCTAGCTCCTCACAAGCCCCACCTGATTGTGCATGGGTCACAGGCTTTGTATCCCTGCAGGATTTCCTTCAGACAGAGGGATCCTATGCCAGCTTCCCTAGCTGCCTCTGTAAACCCAATCCCTCACTGATGTGCAGATCAAGAGGTACTCTTAAGTTGGTCTGACATTTGGTGTGGCACTCTTGTGTCATTGGAGTGCTGGCCTTCTGATGGTGTTTGTCTTTATTCTCAGCCCTCTGTTCTGAAGTACTTATGTGGGTTACTCACTGTGAGGGACACTGACTGTGGGACAGTGACTTTAGGTATTCCTGTAACCCTGAGGAAGAAATGCAGGGTCAGAAAGGGGATGAAACAATGGTATGACTTTACAAAGTAGATGAAAATTTTCACTTAGCAAATCTCTAAGAGACAAAATTCTGGGGTCTAGAGCTTGGCCAGAGGCGCCTATCATGTTACCACGTGATAATTGACTGTCATTAGAGATCTACATCTGTGTGTGAGAGGGACCATCATTCCTGGGCTGTCTCCTTTTCCCTGTCCATACCTATGTACAAATCTACCATTTCCCTGCCTCTGTCATCTTTCCCACTGTCAGAAATCTCCTCCCCTCCTCCTGAGAGCTGCTGTTGATTTGTGAATGCTGCAGTTTGGGCTTGGATCAAGGCCTAGGGTAGCAACAGGCCAGAGAGTGAAAAGGGTCATGTGCAGGGGGAGAAAACCAGCTGAAGAAACAGAGCCCTGGGAAATGGCCATCATCGAGTAAGATCCTTCTGGACCACAGTGTTGATCTCTTCTTCCTCCCTTCTGTTCTCTATTTCATGCAGATCCAGTGGGATCCCTCATGCAGGAGCAGGGAATTGTCTTATCTCCCTGCAGCTTCTACCTCTGTGCAGCCTGATGGGGAGGGGCTGGAAAGGAGGACAAGTACAGAGAGCCAAGAGGCCAGTTGGCCACAGGTTCTGCAAAGAGCCAATGGAGAGGAGAAAGATGAGCTGCCCAGTGGTCAGAATGGATGGGTAGCTTCATCCTGTGTTTGGTGGATGAGTGGGCACAGGAGGCTGTTCTGATGAAAGGGAGACTGTGGGTGAGTTTTCTGTCCCACCATCCAGGGATCTTGGAGAGAGCACCCTATTTACAACCTGTTGGTCATCTGGGCACAAATGAATTCTCCAAAGGCCAGTCTTGGCTTTGCAATCATTTCCCCCTCCCAGAATGCCACCCCAGTCCTCAGATGGTATGACCCTAACTTTGGAGACAGCCCCGATTTCCAGGGCTGCTGGTATCTAGGCAGGCTCATCCCTATCCTTTTCCACACTAGTAGCCTCCTACATCTATGGCCCTGAAGAGCATCAGTTGCAGGCTGTTGAGGGATAAGGAGTGCCCTACCACCAACATCTCCTTCTGTGGTTGTAGGAGAGGCAGCATCCATGTTTGTCCTTCCCTGTGGGGCCCAGGGGGAAAAGAGGGGAAATACCAGAGAACCCTCAAAAAAGAACTTTATATGAGAGGGTGGGGAGCCGCTGTAACCTAGGGTCTCTGAACGCCAAGGTCTCGGTCATCGGGGGAAGATATTGCCATCTACCTCCTCTTCCAGGATTGTTTCAACACGCCTCCGCTGCAGAGAGAGGGGCTGAAGCCAGTGTGTGGCGAGGCACAGGGCCCTCCCACCCGTCTCCGGGCTTCCCTGTACCTCTTGTCGGTCCAGAGGATCAGGGATCTTGGTGGGCTTCAGTTGGGGTGGTAGGAACAGTTCCAGTCGGATGGCGGCGCGCGCGGACCTCTGCTTCTGGATCAGTAGAGAGATTTCCTCTGCCTGGGAACCAAGTTTACTGAGCAACCCTGCGGAGGGCGCTAGAGGAGTACCCTCCCTCCACCCGCAGGGTGGGCCCTCTTTAGAAGATGCACTGGGTCCTCTCCCTTCTGCCTACCCGCATTCGGGTGTAGCGCAACCGCAGGGCTCGGACTCGACCCCGGGCTTCTGCGGCCTTAAGAATGCCCAGAAGCCGATTTTGACGCTCTGATGGTAGCTCTAATGCCTGTGTCCAGGTGCGTGGGTCGGGCATGCCGTAGGGCAACTCCACCGACTCTCGTGGAAACATGGAGGTTACTTCGCCTATGTCGTCAAGTACATCACCGAAGAGCAGTTGGCGTTGGCGTAGTGTGGGGGACAAGGCTGCCAGCCTCTCCTGAGTCAATGCCCAGCCTGGCTTCGGAGGCTCTGTAGTCCTTGGGCCCTTCCTGCGCTTCTCACCAACTCCAGCTCCAGCTCCAGCTCCAGCTCCAGGTGCACTCTTTTTGGCCCGCTCCCGTGCACCCTTTACTCCCGGGGTCGGCATGCTCGGGTCTGCGAAAGAAAAGGGGATGTCCAGCACTTAGGGGAACGAGGTGGCTCCAGGTCTGTATATATGGGACTTCTTGTAGCCACTTAACTCATATCCCTAAACTGGTAGCTGACCCTGTGTATATCTGCAGCAGGCCGTGACTTTCTGATCCTCTCCAGTTTTAGGAGTATACCTAATTTAGGACTATAAAACCCGATGGACTCTCCTATATGCCATTGTTGTTACCCAGCCCACATCACTATGGTCACGAGTCATTCGGTCTGATCCTGTTCCCTGATCCCTTGTCTTTGGTTGGGATAGGGTTAAGAGCATGGCCCTTCATGATACCTTGGGCAGAGGACCCCATCTTATGTTTGTGCCTACACATGTCTGAATGTGTATGTGAATGGTGTTGTAGATATGTGTTTGGATCTGTGTGTACATATGTGCACCTGGAAGCTAAGCCTCTGTTCTCCTGGCCTATCTCCTTATGGGAGCAGAACCCAGGGAAGAAGAGACAAAAGAGGAATGGCTCAGAGAGGGAAAGGAAACCACCCCTAGGAACCATTCTCAACCCAGTCGAAGCTCCTGACTTCCTGTGGGTGAGAAGTAGAGACACGGTTGAGTGCTCTCCCCTAAATTTGTCTAACTCCTTGCCCACCTACCAGCTCAACATCTAGACCTCCCCATCCCAGGTCCTCACACCCTCATACTTTGGCTTCTGTTTTGAATCTTTGGGGTTGTTGACTATGTTGCCTAGCAACCTGGAGCCCCGCCCTCTCCCCAACGGTACAGTAAGCCCCTCTGCAAGCACTTAGGTGCAGGGATTGGGGTCATGTGTGTGTTGTATCCTGTCTCAGGTCTTCTCCCATGTTTCCTTGGAAATGACCCTGAGTCTCAGATTCACTGTCCCAGTCTTGGGGGCTGGGTTCTAGCTGTAGACACTCTTTGGAGCTAGCTTTCTGGGTATAGCTCCTACAAAATACCTCTGTGACTAAGGCCCACCTTAAGGCCTTGTAGGAACTCAGAACTCAGAACCTCCAACTCTGTAGCAAGTTTGGGATCTCAAGGGTCAAGAGGTTTACCAAGATGAGACTTAAATTTTGCTATTTAAGTTTTGCTAAACCCTAACTGCCTCTAAACTATGACAGGCCTTAGAGTTCTGTAATCTACAGTGCACTCAATTTAGTGATTTAAAAAATAACTACTGTAGTTTAATATTTATTTATTTATTTAGAGATAGGGTTTCTCTGTGTAGCTTTGGCTATCCTGGAAATCTATCTGTAGACCAAGCTGGCCTTGAACTCAGTGATCCACTTGCCTGTTTTTGTGCTGGGATTGAAGGTGTGTGCCACCACTGCCAATCTAATTTAAATTTTTTTTTCGAGACAGAGTTTCTCTGTGTAGCCCTGGCTGTCCTGGAACTCACTCTGTAGACCAGGCTGGCCTCAAACTCAGAAATCTGCCTATCTCTGCCTCCCAAGTGATGGGATTAAAGGCATGCACCACCACTGCCTGGCTCTCAATGAACTTCTATACAGTTAGAATAGCCATTTAAAATAGAAACCGTAGCTTCACATTGGATTTTACTCTTTCAATATCAAATATATTTTTATGCATGTATCCACCACCAAACCTGAAAAACAATTAGCTTTGCATCCTCTTTTATAACTTGTGTCCCTTACTTGTATTCAGTTCTTCTTCATCCTCTAATATTTAGCCTTTCTTGTGTTCTTTTTTACAGATTGTATATAAGTACATCTATCTATCTATCTATCTATCTATCTATCTATCTATCTATCTATCTATATACACACACGCATATTGGCCAAATTCTACATATGAAGAAGCATTTCCTTAAAAATCAGGAAAGACACATGGCTACCCATTCATTCCATCTTTCTTTTCTTCTTTTCTTTTTCTTTTTTTGAGACAGGGTTTCTCTGTGCAGCCCTGGCTGTCCTGGAATTTATTCTGTAGACCAGGCTGGCCTGGAACTCACAGAGATCTTCCTGTTTCTCCCTTCTGAGTGCTGGGATAAAAAGTGTGAGCCACTGCTACCTGGCCACTCCCCTTTTCTTGTTTGATATGGTGCTCAAAGTCTTAGCTAAAGTAATTATACAAGAGAAAGGGATAAAGGGGATAAAAATAGGAAAGTAAGAAATCAAGCCAACCTTTTTTTGCAGATGGCACAATTATTTTTAAAGAATTACTTTTTAAAAAATAATTTATTGGCCGGGCGGTGGTGGCGCACACCTTTAATCCCAGCACTTGGGAGGCAGAGACAGGCAGATTTCTGAGTTGGAGGCCAGCCCGGTCTACAGAGTGAGTTCCAGGACAGCCAGAGCTATACAGAGAATCCCTGTCTCGAAAAACCAAAATAATAATAATAATAATAATAATAATAATAATAATAATAATAATTATTTGTTTTTTGTGTTTTGCCTATTCACTTTACATCCCACTCACTGCCCCCTTCATGGTCATCCCCTCCCACAGTCCTTCCCCCACTCCCCTCTCCTCCTCTGAGCTGATGGGGACACCCTGGGTCCCCCCCCTTGACACTTCAAGTCTCATCAAGGCTGGTTACTTCCTCTTCCACTAAGGCCAGACAAGGCAGCCTAGCTAGAAGAACATATCCCACGTATAGGCAGCAGCTTTTGGGATAGCCCCCACTCCAGTTGTTTGGGACTCACAAGAAAACCAAGCTGCACATCTGCTACATATGGACGGGAGGCCTAGGTTCATCCAGATGGTACAGTTCTTTACTTAAAAGATCCTACTTAGCCTGCTGGAAAACTATTGGATGTAATGAGTACTTACAATAAAGTTGCAGGGTACAAAACCCATAAAAAAAACCAAACAAACAAAAAGCAGTAGGGGCTACAGAAATAGCTCAGTAGTTAAGAGCACTGGCTGCTCTTCCAAAGGAACCTGGGACCTGGGTTCAATTCCCAGCACCCACATGGCAATTTATAACCATTTATAACTCCAGCTACAGGGGATCTGACATCCTCTTTTGGCTTCCATGGGCACCAGGCATGCACACAGTGCACAGGGATATATGCAAGCAATACACCCATATACATAACAAAATAATAAAAAACAAAACAAAACATTTGTATCACCAGAGTTTTCTCAGAGAAAGAAATCAAGAGAAATAATTTGTTCAAAAATTAAGTATTTAGGAATATATCTAGCCAAAGCAGTAAAGACCTCTACAACAAAATTGTCCAGATATTGAAAAAGTGAGCTAGAGAAATGACTCAGTGATTAAGGACACTGTGATGGTTTGTATGGCTTGGCCCAGGGAGTGGCACTGTTAGGGTGTGCGGCCTTGTTGGGGTAGGTGTGTCACTGTGGGTGTGGGCTTTAAGACTCTAAACTAGTCTTGTCTTAGTGGCCTTCAGATGAAGATGTAAAACTCTCAGCCCCTCCTGCACCATGCCTGCCTGGGCGCTGCCATGCTCCCACCTTGATAATAATGGACTAAACCTCTGAATCTGTAAGCCAGCCCTAACTAAATGCTGTCCTTCTAAGAGTTGCCTTGGTTATCGCGCCCGTTTACAGCAGGAAAACCCTGAGATAGATATGGACTGATCTTCTGGAGGACCTTGGTTCAATTCCTAGCAACCACATGGAACTCAGTTCCAAAGTATCTGACAACCTCTTCTGGCCTTGACATGCAGTACATGCATGTGGTGCAAAGACATATATGCAAGCAAAACAATACTTAATACACAAATATTAAAAAGTGATAACAAAAAAGGGAAGTTACAAAAGATACCAAATTACAGAAAGACACTCCACACTTCTGGATTGATAGAATTAATATTGTGAGCATGGCTATACTACCAAAATTAATTTACAGATTTAATGTGATACCTATTAAAATTCTGATATATTTCAGAGGTTTAGAAAAAAGCAGTACAAGAACTCATGTGGAACCATGAATAAACAAAGCAATCCTAAGGCATAAGAACACTATAGGCAGTATTATAGTACCTGACTTCAAATTATAGTGATAAGGATAGCCTGGTACTGGCATGAAAACTAGGCTGGCAAATCTATTGAATAGAATAGGGGACTTGAAATAAAATGAGATAGATGTGCCCACTTAATTTTTGACAAGGGATGCAAAAACATACACTGGAGAGAAAATAGACTAGTCAATAAATGGTGCTGGCAAAATTGGATTTCTACCTGCAGAAGACTAAAAAGATTCTTCACCTCATACAAAAGATCTTAATCTAAAACTTGAAATATTGGGATAGCCAAGAACTTTTTAAATAGAACACCAACAGCATGAGAACTAACATTAAGTATCAACAGATAAGACTCCATGAAAATAAAATGTTTCTGTACAGAAAAGGGAAAACAATCAGCAGAGCAAACAGCTCAGAATGGAAGAAAATCAAGTGGCTGATATTCAGAATTTATAAAGAATTACCAGGCAGTGGTGGCACACACCTTTAATCCCAGCAGAGGCAGGCAGATCTATATTAGGTCAAGGCAAGACTGATCTGCAGAGTGAGTTTCAGGACAGTGAAACCCTGTCTTGAAGAAACCTAAAAACAAAAAACAGACATTAAATGCTAAAGAAACAAAACTATCAGTCAACAAATGGGTAAATGATTTGAATAGACAGTTTTTAAAAAAGAAACAAATGTTCAATAACGTTTAGAAAGTAATATTCTTAGTCATCATTGAAATGCAAATTAAAACTTCCTTGGGATACCTCTTCACGCCAGTCAGAAGGGCTGTCTTCAACATATCTGTCAACAAGGGTTGGAGAGGATGCGGAGAGAAAAGAATCCTTATTCACTGTTGGTGCCGGAAAATTAATATAGCCAGTGTGGAAATCAGTATCGAGATTTCTTAAATAAAATTATAACTATCGCATGACTTAGCTACTTCACCTCTGGGTAGGGAACTCCATATTCTACCATAGACATATTTGCATGTCCTTGCCTATTTACTAAATGTCACTATATTAAAGAATTGGAATCAACTGGTTAGTTGTCCATCAACAGATGAACAGATAATGAAATATTGGTATACATATATAAAATGAAATACTCTTTCACCTTTAAGAAATATAATCTCCACATATTCAGGTAAAACACCTATACACAAAATATTCCACAAAATTTGTGGGAAAGTTTTCTTCCCATGCTGAGGTCATGAGCTTTGGCTTTTTCTCTAACTTGCTCTTCACTTATTAACCCCTTTATTCTAACCTGGGTTCATCTATGTGGCTAGTTTCCTCTCCTTGTTCCTGGGGTGAATCTTCCCTTTGTTCTATATTGAGTTTAGCTAACAGGTGGCTTACCTCTGTCTCCTCAGCATTCCAGCTTAAATCTCCTGTGCCTTTCACTATTTCCCAGAATTCTCTCTCTCCTTGCTGGATGTTTCACCTCCTATTTCCTGCCTCAGCTCATTGGCCATAAGATTTTTTATTGACAGGTGATGCTTATAAGAAATTCTCTCTATACTTGAATGTATGATTAAATTATATGTACTGGGTAAGTAAATTAAAGTGAGGTCACCCAATCTCAGAAAGAAAAATTCTCTTGTAATTCAATCTTTAATTGTATAATTTACTCATATTAATCATTAATCATTTTTCATATGATTATGAAAAATAGCCACATAAATTAGGCTAAATAAAGTTAATGTATTAAGTCCATAATCTGTTAATGAGTGTGATAATTTCAGTGCCTGTGCTTAAGCCTCCCCTTCATTCTTTCATGGATGGGTGATGGCTTCTGGAGTTTGGAACCTGAGCACTTGAAGGTAGACCATCTTTTCACTTGTAGGTAGCACATCCTGGCTGACAGGTGGGTCCCTTGCAGGTGGGCCTGTTATGGCTGAAATTTGGCCCTTAGCTAAGCTTTTAGACTTTCTTCAGGAAGCTATTGACTTTCAACCAAAAGGCCAAAACAAGCTTCCAAAAAACAGTGGGAACAGTTCTTTTATGACTCTACAACACCTAGTCCCCAAGTTTGCCTTCTCTACACCACAGCTGTGTGTGTGTGTGTGGGGGGGGTGGTGGTGGTGAAGATTCTCTCTTCTAGTCCCCAAGCATTTGCATTCCAAAGCACACCCAGGAAGCCTTTTCTGGTTCCTTCTTTCCTGTGTAAGTCTTCAGGATGACAGATGTTTAGGAGGAAGGTCCTGGTCTCAAGAGAAAACAAAGTTGGGGAGGCTCACCACAGGCCACCTCCTCCATGCAGACTTCTTGGATGTATAATACTCAATTGGGAATCCACTGTTCCTATGGTTCCATCCTGTAAGACAAGAGTCCTGGACCTTCTTCTCGCCCTCCCAGGGCCTATGCTAGGGAGACATGTATGTGAGGGGTTTTCCAGTTCCCATGGAAGGGTGAGGTGGGGTCACACAGGGAGCAAGAGAAAATTCTGTTTTAAGAAGCGACTATGACTTTTCCTCTGCCTTTGTGGGGTTGGAAAACTCTGTGAACCAATGCTCTTGAAAAGGACAGCACCTTCCTGTGATCCTTCTGCTGACTAATTGATGAGAGTATCAACAACAACTGTGGAGAGGTTATGTGTTGTAGGTACAGAGTGTAAGTTCTCTTGGGCTATCATTCCTTGTCACCTCTGTGTTTGACTGAACATCTTTGTGACTAACAGGTGAAACTGTTTGGAGAATATTAACAGATAAGGCTAAGACTGCCATTAAGCTAGCACCTGAGGTCTGTAGCTCGAGGCTTCCCTACTTTGCTGTAACTGCCTGTGTGATATTCCTACCATTTGAAAAGATTTGAAAAGGCCCTGATTTACAATTTTTTTTTTT
>JADRCC010523346.1:0-11063 GCA_019843855.1 Hylomyscus alleni
AAAGCTTCTGAGTCCAGCATTGTTTCTCATACTAATGCAAAGATCCTGACCATCTAACATTCCTTATGCGTGACACAAATAAATGTTAATCCAAAATTTTTACATCTTCAAAGAAGTAGCACTTCTTTATTAAATGCCTATGTGTCTGAGCTTGTGCTTGCTCTCATGGCTTCATGTTTTAGAGGACGGGCAGGTCAGTTAGGTAGTACCACGCTATGTGTATGGTGAATGTTATGAAAAAGCTCACACTCAACACCCAGTGAAAGCGAAGAGGCAGTCTCAGGTCAGACAGCTTCCTAGAGTTTTACTCACATGCGAGCTAACATAAGACCAAAATAATTTTAATTTATAAAATAAATAGAAGGAATGAAGGGCACTGTATGAGCATAGAAGGAAGCAAAGGGAACTTGAACTTGACTTATTTGAGGAATCAGAGGTGTTTAGGGCTTATCCCAGGGGCGGAGAGTGCAGCGTGATGAGGCTGGCAAATGTTCAATCATGAGCGTTACTGTGACCCAACTGGAAAATGTGCACTTCACTCTGAGAGCTATGGGCAGCCACTGCAAGATGTGCACTTCACAAACCAGCTGGTGTTTGGGGTGACTAGAGAGAGAGTAGCCCTGGCACTGTGACCAGAGCTATTTAGCTGGGAACAATTTGTAAAACTTCCTATGAAAATACTTCAAATGGCAGTTGGTCCTGAAATATCTAATTTTGTTACATAGTTATCCTTCCGAAAGCATACTTTTGTTTCTTCCAAATCACCTATTATTAATATTTCTTTATATAATTAGAAAAAGTTAATGGAATTTTTTTATAGGAAGATATTCCCGGGAAACATATCACTGTGCCCCAATATATTTATGCTATACTTTATTGCCCATTAAAAGCCTTACTTCACTGGGAATGTACATACTTAGAAAATATTAACAATGCTACGTAACAGCGCAGGAAAAAAAATTCTACCCTACACTGCTGCTCAAATTGTGCAATAAATTCACAGAGCAAAACACTTGTAGTGTACAAACTGGTTTTGACTTGCTTCACACTGGTGCAACTAAGGGAAATGAAATTAGGGGCAGGCAATCGAAGCAAAGGGTCAAGTAATTTGTGACTTCTCTTTACTGTTAGAAGTTAAAAGAAGATAGAAATTGACCAACAGATTATCACATTGAAAAGGGGGAATGCGGAGGCAACATGAAGAGTGGGTGGCTGTTCCTTTTAAGAAACTCTGTCGGGTGAGTTAAAGGAAAAAGATAAACTGCCTGAGAGCTAGCGCAGAGCTGGGCATCTTGCATCACCCACATTCTTCTCTAGAGTATAACTAGATTTAGTAGCAATATATCTTATTTTAAGATAGTCCAAAATAGTAACACTTCAACTTCCTGGCAAAGATCAAGGTCAAAAAGATGTCACTTTCCTCAAAGGTTTCAGCCTGTAAATATTTGATTTATGGATACATCTAACAGGTTTAGTAATGCCATTTTCAAACAGCACCAAATCGTAATGGGAAAGGAAGGCAGAGGCCGCTCCGAGCAGGCAAGCAGCTATTGAATGTTCATTCTCCTTAAACCTTCGCATTTGAACAGCACATCTTAAAAACACAGGCAGCCCTGATTTTTTTTATTTGTATGTGTGTGCATGTACACGTGCACGCCCACAGAAGGCTAGAGTCATGGGTAGTTGTGAATGCCCTGAGTGCTAGGAGCTGACCTTGAGTCCTCTGGAATGTCAAGTAAGCCACCGCATGTCTCCAGTCCCAGTGCACCCATCCCTAACACTCAACGCATCTGCACTGTGAGCTGCACTCATCCCCTCTCCACACACACCTTTCCCCCTCCTCAGAGACCCCGCTCTGAGGCTGCACATGTCTGTGTGTCTCTATGGGTCTTACTATACAGCCCAGGTTTGCTTTGAATTTGCAGTAATCTTTCTGCTCCAGCCTCCTGGGTGTTGAGAATGTATCTATGTGCCACCAGGCCTGGCTCTCACCAAGTTCTAGAAACTAAATTCTAATGGACACAGTTTTTTACATCATCAAATATAGAAAGTTAACCCAGTGTTTGACTAGAAGCTTCACTCCTATTGACTAGCATAGTGCTGGAAGTTATACGTGCTACCAGAGAAAAAAGGAATGTCTATGAAGACAAACCCTGTGAGCTGTAACCGTAACCTGCCTGCAAAATAAACGCACGAGGTAGTAATGGCTCAAATAATATAAGAAAAACCAACCACTTACTTTTATTGGACTTAAGGCCTGCTCCATGAAATCGAACCTATATTTGAAACTTAATGAGGCCGAGAACTTGAGACTGCATAGGTAATGAGCTATAATGTAAAATCTATTATTCTCCTAAATAAGCACAGGAATAAAATGACTCCTACTAACAAACTGCTATGCATGCAGATCGGTACGGTACTCCACCCTCTTCAGAGAAGCTGCTTCTTGCAGTAGAGGATAAGTAACAGAGAGACCCACAATGGGACAGTGCAGGGAGAAGAGACTCTGGCACACTGCACCCTGTCTTTATTATGCCCTTGCCTCAAGACTCAGCACACTATGTAGAACAGGACACAGATCATGAAACGCAACAGAGCTGATGCACATAAGAACTTACAGAGCCTATGACAATAAACATTAAACCTGGACAAGTTCAAGCCAGACAGATCCCAGAACAGAAAAGGGGAAATGGAAATGGAGCCTGAACCCTAACCAAGAGCCTCTTGACAAGTGATAGCTGCCAGGAGGAGGAAATTCAGTTTTCTTTGAGAAGTAACGCTGAGGACATCAGCCACACACTCTAGGTGACTCCACTGTGAGAAGAGAGGACCGATCTGTTAAGGTTTGAGGGAGGGTAAAATATCATCAAATATTTTGTATGGAAATTGTAAAAAAGACCCTATTCTGTAAATGAGACCTAAATACGATTTGTAGGTACTGTAATTTCATTCTGATGTTTTTTAGAGACAGTCTCATGCAGTACAGACTGTCTTTGAACTTGCTGTGTGCCTGAGAAGGAGCCTGAGCTCTGATCCCCCTGCTTCTCCCTGCCCAGCGCCGGGCCTGGAGGGGAGGCTGCAGCCCAGGCTTCACTGCTCCTTTCCAACCTGCGACTCCCTCAATCAGTTTTCTTAACAATCCCTCTAGTTTTTACTTTAATAAAAATCCAATTCATTAATTTTTTATTTCATGGCTACTAGACATAGTCCTTGAATCTCGATAAGTTTAAATTCCCATAAAGTCACTGTATATGCAAAATGTACATTAAAAACATAACTTACCGAATGTCACAGCTTAGCAGCATAGTACACACTTAGTGACATGGTAAAGCAGGCTTTTCATCCTTGCAATAACATGGCTTTCTAGGAGGTGCAATCCTCAATAGATAATCCTGCATATCTATTTATCTGACCTATTTCAATACTATACTCTCTTGATTATTAAATCTTTACAGTAAATCTTAAAGTTAGTACTGTTATGACTGCTATTAATCTGTTTTAATTTCCCCCATTTGTGTGTTCTTGGGTTTTCTTGTATGTTTTAAAAATTAACTTTTAAATTTCTGGGCTTATTTGAAATATGCTAGGATTATAATTAGCCTGATTATAACTCATTTACAGGTTAATTTAGGTAAAAGTAACAATTTTGAGTTTTCGATCCGTAAATGTAGAACTCTCTGTTTATCAAATCTTTTCTGTTTTTTCTATTACCTTCAATACTATAATACACTGCTGTATGGGGTTTTTCCACATCTTTCAGTAATTTATTTCTATGTAATCCATGGAATTTGGGGGAGGGAGTGTTAGAGATAGGGTTTCTCTGTGTAGCTATGGCTGTCCTGGAACTCGCTCTATAGACCAGGCTGGCCTCAAACTCACAGAGATCCACTTGTCTCTGCCTCCCAAGTGCTGGGATTAAAGGCCTGAGCCATTACCTCCTGGCCCATGATTTTTTCTTTTAAACTTCTGTTTCAAATGGAATTCCTATGTTAGTTTCCATATGTTCACTGTTTATATGTAAACCTACATAACTGTTTCTATACCAATCTCGTATCTTACATAACATATAGGTATTCTACTATAAGATTACACACAAGTTGTGAGTGTATGCAGGCCTGTCTTAGTTCGAGTCAATGGGTCAGGATTCCCTAAATCAAAGCAAGAAACTTGGTGCTCAGTTTTGTCAAGTCCTCCTTTCTGTATCTGTTCAGATGACTATGTGATTTTTCTTTATTCTGTAAACATGATGACACTAACTTTGAATTACTAGAATACACTCCTAGAGAGACCACAGTGGAACTTAGAATAGTACCTCCGAACTCTTCTTCAAAAGCTTAGGCTTCAGGCTTCCAACTTCATTCTCCCTTCCACCCAGCCCTGTCAAATAGGCTCTCAGTATTAATGGGATCCTCTCTGCACGACGGGCATGGGGAAGCTAAATGCTCAGTTGTCACTAGACAACTAAGGTAGAGTGGGGGACTGGGTGAAACACAAACCGGAATGGGTTTGTAGTTGATCTTTGGCTGCTTTTACTATTCTCCAAGGTAGCAGGCTCAAACTGCGGACAATGTGGAGATATTTCTGCTTTTTCTCTCCTCTTAGGAATTCCAACTCCTTTTGATTGATTTTTTAAAATAAATTGATGTATTTATTTTCAGTGTGGGGGATTGAACCTAGGGCTTCACTGCTTGCTACGCTAACACTCTACCACTTTTTGATGTCCCAGCCCTTCCAATGTCTCTTCTAAGTATTTGTGCCTTATAAACTTTCTGGCTCAAGGAGTCAGAATTGCCCCATTTCTCAGTCTCTCGTCTTATCTCCTATCATTAAGGACCATGTAGCAGGTTGCGGCCTCTAAAAATTCTTTAATTTAAATGAATTCATTCTTTAAATGAATTTTAAAAATACATGCTATTTGATTTTTTTCATGTTACTGGTTGCACAGAAATGATTTTGTATCTGAACTTCCTGAGTACTTGGTGATAGGTGCTCAAGTAAAAATAAGCAAATTAATAAATGTATTCTCTAACCAGAGTCTCATGTTAATTCTAAAGAACCTTCTAGACAAAGGTGAGAGACCTCCTTATCCTTACGCAGAGTCCTGGGAAGTAGGACATTTAATCTCATATGCCTGAGTCATGCCATTATCAAGTCTAGAGTTTCAAATCTCTAAGTGGGATCTCCTCTGCTACCATCTGGACTGTTAAGAGTCTTTTCCCCTGAAGGTAGCCAATATGTCATTCTCTCTTCCTTCTCCCAAATTAACTTTATCAACTACGGATTTGCAAACCCCAGCAGCATTACTTATGGTAAAAATGAATCCTGCTTCATATAGTGCATGTGGATGGTAGGACTCTGCACACAGTGGAAGACTACTGTACAGCTTTGTGCTTCTCTAGATGTGGAGAGCTGGGCAAGCACTTTAAGTGTACTTGATAAGGAATACTTATCAAACTACTGAAAAAGATACCTGCTCTTGTACAACACAGGGAATTTTAGGCAAAACCTGCTGTGCATCTTGTCTTTGTACCCGAAGTGTCACTGGTTGGTAGAAGGCCAAGAATAGAAAGAAGTGATTTACTGTTTCTTATATCTTTTAAAGAAAATCCAAGGCTAAGTTTGGTATATTTAGGCCATATGAATCTGATTGTCTAAACAGACTATATGATGATCTTTTCAACAGGCATATCAGGGGGCTTTATAATTTTTGAGTTTCCCTCAATACTGTTCTATATAAAGTGTTTTAGTTGGCTTTGGTTTTGTTGAGCTTTACTAAATAGGATCTTGTCTTTTACCCAGGCACACTTTTTCCTTCCTGTTTTGTGTGTATTTATAGATTTAACATGGGGACTAAGGGGTGAGGATCAGGCTTTCCTAACATGTGGGAGAACTGCAGTTTAATCCCTTGACACTATGAAAAGCAATCAATCAAACAAACAACAACAAAAAACAAGTAGACAGACAGAAACAAAATGAGACAGATAAAAAACGAAAAGATATTCAACATGAATTCCAAAGGTGAGCATATTGCCAAATATTGCTTCAAGCACAGTGAACAGATGTAAACACTGATATAGTTGACTAAACTTTTCATTAAAAAGCTTTGTCCCGCTGGGCGGTGGTGGCGAACGCCTTTAATCCCAGCACTTGGGAGGCAGAGGCAGGTGGATTTCTGAGTTCGAGGCCAGCCTGGTCTACAGAGTGAGTTCCAGGACAGCCAGGACAACACAAAGAAACCCTGCCTTGAAAAAACAAAAAATAAATAAATAAATAAAAAGCTTTGTCCCTGCCCCACCCCAAGGTCTGTTATTTATACTACATTTCAGGAATTTTTCTATTATAATTATAAATTTTCCAGTCCATCCACTGACATTGGACTGTCACCTATAGGTTCTATAAAGGTTCTTGAACATTAGTCCCAAAATGTTTCCAGCTAGCAGGAAACCTATCTCAAACAGAACAGAATGAAGACTTTTGATCAGTCCAAATATAGATGCCATGGATTTACCTTCTAGCAAAGATTTTATATAATTGTAGAAGATAAATTTTGTCAGTTACTACTGATGCAAAGGCCACTGTCTGCAGGCAATTACCAAATAGCTATTCTTTACATGTCAATTTAAGATATACATAAAATAACTCCTTCAAAGAAGGTTGTGCATTATATGTGCCATGAACATCTCATGATTGAACCCACGCAGTCATCCACTGATGCATAAATGATAAAAGTATAGTACACATTCACAACAGAATTTTATCAGGTCTAAAAGCAAGCAAGCAAATAAACAAACAAACAAACAAAAAATCTCAGGAATAAGTGCGGTGACCAAAGCACAGAATGACAAATGCCACCTGTCACCCCTTACATGCACATCTACTTAGATTTGTGAGTTCATCTCGTCTGCACAGGTAAAAAATGGAGCAATTAGAGAAGGGACGGGAAGGGGACTTAATTAGGAGGAAGCGACAGTACGGCTTATGTGATATGAACATTGTGGGGGGTACTAGGGAGGGAAAGGTTTGTGTGAGAATGGAACTGAGGGATGAGACATGAGGTGGTAAGGAGAAAAACTAAAATAAATGATGTACAAAGAAGCCATACGGAAGCTACTATTTCATAAAGTAGCTAAAAATAATAATTTAAGTAAAAAAAAAAAAAAAGAGTTTGAAGAAAGGTACCCTTAATGAATAGATAATGTTACTCCTAGAAACCAAGGTCATTAAACAATAACCCCAGTAACAGCATATGGAATACTTCCTTCTAAGTTGCTGGTCTAGGAGGTTCCAAAGACCCTCCACCACCATCACCACCACCACACCCAAAAATAATTCATATGATTACCAATACCATTGTCTGTCCAGCAAAACAAGGCAGGTGTGGAAGATGCCTTTACACTCTGGTTGCAGGATATAGAGCTATCAAGCTGGAAGTTGGATGCAACCTTTTTTTGTGCTAGAAGATACTATGTAGTCAACTGGGAGACAAAAAAAAATCCACATTCTTACACATCTGTAAACCTTCATGCTACAGTATCAATCTACAGTCAAGACATACCTATTGGTACAATAAGTGGCATGACTTTCTAGCTTGGTACTGTAAACTGGCCACAAGCGCATGGCTGGGCAGGCCACGGGTCCTAAAGGGGAAGCCACTTTCTAAATGGAAAACTGCCTAGGTTAAGTGCTGTTCACAGCCTTGGTGAGAGAAGCTTCAGTTTGCAGTGGTAACAACACAGAAACTCATAAACTGTCAACGTGCTAAGAAGTGACTGTTGACTTCTCAGCCCCAAAGGGCCATCTATATTTCTCCTTTCAAAGCTCACAGAACATCATGCAACAGTCAACAGAAAGAATGTTAAGAGCCAGGGATAGACAGGAATGGTATGAGCCACTATCTTCTGGACATGACAGGCATAGCTTTTGGACCGGTGAACTCAAAGCAGCAATGGATACCTGAACAAGGCCTGTATAAGACTGGGCTCATCAGTGTACTCCATGAGAGAGGAGCTAGTGAGACCCCACTTCTCCCTGAGGAACTCCAGGCAGTTAATAGGTGCTGGGAGAGGGAGAGTCATATTCCTGTCACCCAGCCACTGGTGTCCCTTGCTCAGGAAATATCCTCCAAGCTACACTCACTCAAGGAACGTTTGGGAAAGAAAAGTTCAGTGGGAGCAGGAAAGAGTAAGAGAGGACAGTGGGAAGAGTATGAGCAAAGTACATTGCAAACATGCAAGTTTTCCCAAGGAGACCCTCCAATAACCCAGGTTACTGCCAAGGCTGCTAGCTGCTCTCCACAATCTGAAGGCAAGGCCCTATAGCTGAAGACAACACCTACATAACTCATGGAACTGGGAAAAGTCCAGCTGGTGCCTATCTAGAGCCTTCACCCCTACTGACTAATGTTCACAGTCCTGGAAAGTATCTCAGGAGAAAGGGAACCACCAACTCAGCTACAAACCCTCCCATCTACAATGCTGACCTACCACAGTAGCACAAAAGTGTGGGAATAACCAATCACTATCTAATTGGAATTAAGGTCCACTCCATCAGATGAAACCCATGTTTGACATTGCCTGTGTCACCAAGAACCTGAGACGAGATAGGCCATGGATCTAGGAAAAAAACAAATACTCTTTTGCTAAAGGAACATAGCAATAAAATGACTCCTAACAACAGTCTGCTATACTCATAGATCAATATCTTGCCCAGTCATGATCAGAGAAGCTTCCTCCTGTGGTAGATGGAAACAAATAGAGACTCTCAGTTAGAAAATGTGCTAGTTGTGCTAGACAATTTTCAAATTACTATACAAAAATGATGAAATTTCAAAAACTTCTCAGGGGCTGAAGAGATGGCTTAGCAGTGAAGAGCACAAGGTCTCTCTCTAGTGAGAGACTTGAAATATCAGTCCTAAATAGGATGTTTCCATTAAATCCCTCTTCTTTTTTTTTTTGTTTTTTGTTTTGTTTTGTTTTGTTTTTGTTTTTGTTTTGGAGACAAGATTTCTCTGTGTAGCCCTTACTGTCCTGGAACTCACTCTGTAGACCAGGCTGACCTAGAACTCAGAAATCCGCCTGCCTCTGCATCCCAAGTGTTGGGATTAAAGGCGTGTACTACCACTGCCCAGCAAAATCCCTCTTCTGATAGCTCAGAGAACTCTGCAGAGGAGGAGTTGGGAAGATTGTAAGAGCCAGTGGGGATGGAAGATATCAAGGAAACAAAGCTTTCTAGGCACAACAGAACTGAGTGATGCATATAAACTCAGAAATTGTGGCAGTGTGGCATGCACAAGGCCTGTACAAGTCTAAACCGGATGGAAACCAAGTGTTGTGAGGGGAAGTAGACACAAGCCCCATTCTAGCCCCAAAGCTATCTCCAACTGATAATCAGTCCCAAAGGAAAAATTAGTTTTTTCTGATGGTGTCTCTGATGGTAGGGATACAAACGGACAAGTCCCATGCTCAGCCATACAGGGTCAAATTTTTGTATGGTACTTTTGCAGATTGTTGTATGTGTCACAATGCTTTGTCTGCGCTTCTACTTTTTTTCCCTTACACATCTGTTGCTTATATATTATTGTTTTATGGGATTTCTGTCGGTGAATATATATGCTTCAGCATCTATATGTGCCTTTTTGTATTTTTTTCTTTGACTTTTTTTCTCTGTTTTGTCTTATTTTGATTTGTTCTTAACTTATTTCACTTTTCATTATTGTGATTTTAGATTCCTGTTTATATGAGAGAAAGAAAGGCTGTGGACTTTGGTGGATGGGGAAGTAGGAACAGGGAAGTGTTGGAAGGAAGATCATAATCAGAATATAACATATGAAGAAAAACACTGTTTTCAATAAAACTAAAGTAGTGTGCTGCTAACATCACTAGGAAATGCAATGCATGCTAGCATTTATTACTGGGGAAATTACTACTAAAATAAATATAATAGCCCAAAGGAGATAGAGGGAAGGGACTGATAATGAAAATCATATTGCATTTTTTATAAGAGGAACAATAATATATAGTTTTAATTTTAACATTAGGATCCACAGGTTCACTCATTTATTTGCCTGGTTAATTCATAAAGTCTATTATTCTAAAATGAAAACAGAACATTTTTCAAATTACTCTAGGAAAACAAAACGCTTAAATTGAAAGAAAATTCTCGGGAGCTGAAGAGATGCCTGAGCAGTTAAGAGCACCGGCTGCTCTTACAGAGGACCCGGCTTCAATTCCCAGCACCCAGCCATGCACAACTGCCTCTCTGCAAGTTCCAGCGATTCTGACACTGCATGTATGGCGCAGGTGAGGATGGGGGCCAAGTCCCCGTCACCATCTTCCTCAGCTCTGACGCTCCTAGAGTTTGCTGATCTGGCCAGGTCAGGGTGCCCACAGACCCTCCTGTCCCCTCAGGGCTGAGACCACAGACTCACAGCTCTGGGCTTCTGGGGAATGAATTTAGATTGCTATGCTTGTGTGGCAGGCACTTAATGGAGCCATTGCCCCAGCCCTGCAAATAGCTATTAAAAAGCAAATGTTATAGGACTAGATTAATAAATGATATCTACGGGAGATGTACTTAAATTAATAGAGATGTGTTAAAAATAAAATAATAAATGTGACAAGTGAATGAAACACAAGTTACAAATACCAACACTGGACAAGATTTCAAGGCAGTACATATAAAAGGGAGCCAAAGGAGACACATTAGGGTGAGGTTACAAAATTGTTTTTTGGACTAAATACTTGAGGACTTAAGTCCTCTATCTTTAATAGATTAACTACACAAAAGTTAATTACTGGGAAATTAACAAAGACACATCAACTGTTTTAACTACAAAGAAAAAGCTTCAGTAAAATGTTTTTTGAAAACTCAAACTAAAGGGGCACTGATTCCCACTTGAATTTGATTAGAAGTAAGCCAAGTAGAAAGCACATGTAAAACATACTCTCTTAAATTCATGTGAGTTAAAAATGAAATCAAAATTTGAGTCACAAATTAGAAAATAAACATCAGGTTCAATGCTAATGTGGCCCACACCTGGTTCAGACAGTGCTAATGTGGCCCAC
>JADRCC010523492.1:0-12341 GCA_019843855.1 Hylomyscus alleni
GAGTCCATTTTCCCACCTTTCCACCCACACACAGGAAGCAGAGAAACAGAACAGGTCCAGGCTACAAACAACTTAAAACTCTCCCCTAGTAAATTACCTTCTCCAACAAGGTTCTGCCTTCTAAAGATTCCACAATCAGTGCCTCCAACAGAAGAGTAATGAATACTGTTGTTACATCTGTGCTGGCTGTTCTAACAAGATACCTTTGTCTGGTTAACTTATAAAAAGATTGAACATGCATGAGTTTTATGAGGGACATTTCTCATCCAATCTACCTTAGCACCCTATCTCGACCTCTGAATTGCAGAGTTTAACATGCCCAGCTCTCTGTCCTCCTGGAGATCAAACCCAGGGTCTCACATGGCAAGCATTGAGTCAGTTGAGCTACACCCCCAAATTCCTCATTTGAATCTCTATCTCTTTGTCCGTATAATAGGATGTAATCTAGAATATCGATCCAGGTCTGAATTTTCCTGGTGATGCTTTGTCTGTGGCTCTGTGTTTTCTAATCCTTCCCTTCAGCTAGATTTCCTGGCTGTACTGACAGCTGCAGTCTAGGTCTGCAGGGCTAGAACAGTGATCACAGGAGCCAACGGCAGTCATACAGATTCCAACAGGAGCTTACCACTCAGCATGGATCAGAAAGTAAGATCCCCGGATATGGAGTTACCTTGTGCTGTAAATAGAGGTCAGATCAGTGGGACCTGATCCAATGCGGTAGAAATAGTGGGTACCAATTATGATGTTGGAGAATAATGAAGACTACTGCATTAGTCGGGATCGCCAGGAGAAACAGAACCTCCAGAAGGAATATAGGTTAAAGTGAGATTAATTAGGTTGCTTTACAGGATATCATCTGGATAGTCTATCAATGGCTGTCTCCACATCCGTATTGAAGAATGTAGTATCTGCTCAGTTGATAAGGCTCAGTATCTCATCAGTCCCCATCTAGATGCCTAGATGATTCCCAAAGAGCCACTGGTCTTCAGTCTTCCACAGGAAAGCTGAAGAATCTGGGTTCTGATATTAGTCAACAATGGTGGCAGCAGAGGCAGCAGCGGTGACAACAGCAGGAGCAGCAAAGTGCAGAGGAAACCGCAAGCAAGATGAAAAGGCAAGCAGGCAAAAAGTAGCAGCTTTCCCCGTGGATGTCTTTATTTCTGGGCTGCCTCTGGATGCTTCCACGCGTTTCAGCCTACTAAGAAAATCCCTCACAGGCGTGCATAAAGGCTAACCTGTAGATTATCCTTCATATGTGTTTCTAGAGGCTTGCCTTCTGGGGGTTTTGTGTTTTTTCAAGTTGACAATCAGTGTTGCCTATCGCAGCTACCGATTTGAAATTGAAACTCTGATCCATGAGGAAGAGAACGGTTTGTTCTTGTGTCTCCTATGAGACAAAATTTAATGAGAAATTAGGCTCAAGCTATCAAGAAAAAAATCTGTCCGTTTAAAGACAGAGCCTGTCTTAAGGACGGTAAAGTCAACCGTCTTGACATCAAAGCAGTTTAATGGTGGAAGATTTACCTGTAGGACGGCGAAAGCTAATTGTCTACCTGACTAGATCTGAACTGCCTGAAGACACACACGCTGTTTCTGATGTGGCTGGAACGAACCTGCCGGCTTTGGTCACAGACTGAATAAAAAAGATAAAGGGAGCCGAACAATGTTATTCCTGGCTCTCTGCTTCATGACTGTGGGCACGATGTGACCAGCTGCCTCATCTCCTGCTGCCATGACTCCCAGACCATGGGGGACTGTAGCCTGGAGCTGTGGGCCCTTTTTAAAGTTGCTTTTGTTGTGTATTTTGTTAAAGCAATAGGAAAAATAAGACACACACCTATTCACCCTAAAGGGAAATGGCAGAAAGCAATCAACATGTTTTTGTCTTCTCCTCGTACACCTTTGAGGCTTGGTAGTTTTTGAAGAAAGGGGCCTGTTTGTACTAATAGAGACATCAGCCATAAATTTGTCTGTGCACCACAACACCCCAGATGAAGTGCAAGTACTTTTTATTTCCTTTGTACAAACAGATATGTTTTTCTGAGGAAACCACAAATAGAATTTAGTGTGGCTATTTAAAAGCAATAAACATTAGTAATAATTAGTAATAATTTGCTAAATAAATTTGTCTCCCACCAAAATCAGAGCAGGGTATCACTTGGGTGATACTTTGAGATTATAAATAAGAGTTAGACAAATGCCCTTCCCACGTGCTGTTTCTAATGAATGGGCTAGGCACAATGAATGGGTGTGAATCTCATTCAAAGGTTAGATTTTTATTTGAAAGAAAGACTAGTTTCTAATTTGCTAAGTTTCAAGCATGAGTTTGACTTCCTAATCCTCCTATGTCCACCTTCTGAATGCTAGGATTGCATGTGCAAGCTCCCATGCTTGGTGTTATGTGCTGCTGGGGTTTGAACACAGGGACCTGAGCATATTAAGCAAGTCCCCTATCAATGGAGCCACATCTCCATCCCCGTAGATTAGAATCTGACACAGAACTAAGAAAGAAAATACTAAGAGTATAGACCAACCATGCAGCATTTCCAAACATGAATCAAGTCCTGGCTTCCATCCCACACGCTAAGTAAGGGTCATTATATCAGCCCTCAGCCAACACTCGTACCCTAACCAGAGTCACACCCTAATAAACTCATCAACTGTGAAGGTGTCACAGCTGAGAAGTAGAGTTTACACATGGAGCTTCTCAGACAGCAGGGCTGAGCAGCGCTGCATTGTAGACAGTCCATGTCTACAGGACGATCTCATGGCTGATGGAAGCTGCCACTCAGGAGTGCTATCTTATCATGTCATAGGACTCGAGCAGCCTCAGCCCAGAAAACAACCGCAGTGTTAAATTTTATTGTTTCCACTGCATGTAAATTCCTTTCATACGATCATAAAATCAATAAAGCAAGTCATCCTCCCAAGGTGCCATCTATAGAATATTGAGTGATATGATCGACGCCAATAGGATGTGCATGCTGGTTAATAAAACTTTTTTTCCCCTTTGTGATGAGTATCTTCCATCAACCTATGTGGTGTTCTCTTTTTTGAGGGTCTTACTTATTATTGCTTAATGAAACTTACTTGTATTTATAAAATTGCTGTTACCTATATGGCCAGATAATTATAAAATAATTAAATTAGCATAAGCCAGAGAAATGATTCAGCAGGTGAAGACACTCCTCACCAAGCCTGTCCATGTAAGTAGGAATCCCTGTGTCTACCCAATGGAAAGGAAGCACCCCCTCCACAAGCTGTCTTCTGATCTCCATACTTGATGCCATGGCACACAGAAGCTCATGCACATACATGGTCAGTCAATCAGTAAAACAAATTTAATTTTTTAAAAAGTAAAATAATTACTAAATGAATGGAGTGTATGCTTTTAAACATTCAGAGAAAAGAAAGTCTTTTGGTCCTCAATCCATGAGGAAAGATAAATGAAGGAAAGAAACACTTGACATGGACATCACTGTGGAGCGCTGGCCTTGTTCCTGGCCAAGTTCGCCCTAAAGATGGCGCTGGCCTTGGTCCTGGCCAAGTTGTAAACAACTCCTTGTATGGCTTGAGGGCGGTATTGGCCAGTGGTTCTGATCTGTCGTAATGATCTCGGCAGCCTATGGGGAAGTGAAGCGTAGCATGGCTCCATGGGCGTCCTCTGAGGGTATATAAGCTACACTCATGGGCACTTCGGGGGCACACCCTGATTCCATCTGTAACTTGCAAGGCCTGAGTAAACTGTTGCTGGAAGGAACCTGTGTGCTAGTCTTTCTTTCCCGCTGGTCAGGAGTTAGGTGCGGCACACATCTGATGACTCATAGTGACCCAAAATATTGAGCAAATTGACTTGGACGTGTTAGAGATCATGTCTTCTTTTCAGAAGGGTTTCCACATGCAATAGATATCAGGCAACATGGCCAGAGTCACTTTCTGAAAGATGCATGATGTTAATGGGAAACACAGGCTTCCATCACGAGCTCATACTTTGTTGTACAGTGTTGTAACAATAACTGTTTGGATTTTATGTGGTCCTTATGGTTGTTGCCTAACAAGCCACTAACTGCTGCCTTTCAGTACTTTGTAACTAGCCTGGCAGGAGCTTAGACAACAACCGACGGACAGGCTAGTGACGGGCAGAACAGGACCTTCATGAGGATTACCTCACTGTAAATCTAACACTCTGCTCCTCTGCTTAAAGCAACCTCACGTCAGATCTGTAAGGATGGAACTGGCAGAGAACGATGCTCATTGGATTCTCTTTTATCCCCCTTCCCAAAGTAAATAAATCTTTTTCTATCTGCTTTTCACTATATGTCTCTGTAACTGACTGACTGAGGACAGCTTACAGAATCTGGCCTGTTGGGAGCTGTCTGTGCACACACAGACTTTGACTCTAACAACGCTGATAATATATAAGAAATATTCTGATAAAATGAAATCTTCATTTACAATAAAAAATATTGATAGGCATAATAAATTATTAATCTCACTGTGAAGCATTTATACCAGAAAACTCAGGTTCTCAAAGAAGGTTTTGAATGCAGGCATATTTGAAAGAGATTTAGACTTTTTTCAAACCCAGGAACCTATACAAATTATTTTAAGGACAAATACACTTTCTAGGTGGTTTTACAAGATACACAGCTCAGATTGCCACCCTACACCAGTCCTCCATCTGTTTCTACTTCCTAATCACTACATCCTAGCCATGTCCACTCAAGAGACTGACAAGGCTATGACCTCTTGGGGATGGAGGTGACCACTCCATATGTATGAATCTGGAGCTCTTGGGAGTTCTTGTATAGCTCTACCGTCCTCAACTAATTCACTTGCTTTAAACTCACAATTCTTTGAGCCAAAGCTAAAACACCTGATTTAGCAACTCTTTTATTTCCTTGTCCATTTTCACTTGCACCTTTCAAATGAAAGCTTATATAAAGCCTCAGACCTGTCCTTGGATGATCATTCACAAAATCCACCTGATTATCCAGGGCTAAGACAGGCCACATTACTTCCTGGGGATTTTCATACATCAATAGAGGGTCAATAGTGGTTCTAGCTATTAGGACAAATTGCTCATGCTCATTCTGTATAATATCATTTTCAAGTCTCTTAAGAGGGCCTAAAAATAAAAAGTCTATAGTCTCATCTTCCAATTTAAATATTATTCTGTCATAGAGCCTTCCACAGAGAGGCCTAGTTTTTAGCTGATTATTACATCGTTTCTTTTTTCCTACTTCCTGCGCTCTGGTGCCCCTTGGTTATTTCTATTTTACAAGTTGCACTTGACACTTTCATTATGTCACCTATGGGTGACATAAAAGAAAAGAATGAATTCTGCAAATAAAAGAAATAAAAGCAGGATTACTATATTTTATTAATTACTTGTTTTTAATAATTTAAAACAGTCTTATATCCAATCTCCTTAGAAATCTACTGAGACTTATTCTAGCTACATTTATGTTGCTGCTGTAATAAAAAAGCAAAAACAAAAAACAAAAAAAAAATGATAAAATAGTTAACTTGGCATACAGTTCTGGGCTAGAGTTCATCGTGGCTGGGAAGTCATGGATCAGGCAGGAGCTTGACATTGCTGCTCATTTACCATCCAGGAGATGAGAGAAATGAACATAGCCCTGCTACTTGTTCCCATCTAGCTTTCCCTTGTCTTATGTAGTTCAGGACTTCCCTGCTAGGAGATGAAGCTGCCCTCAATGGGCTAGGTCATCCTACATTATACTAAACAGTCGGGAAAAATCCCCCACCAAGATGCTCACACGTGAATCTGATGTAGAGAATTCCTTGATGATGGCTCATCTCAGGTGAGTCCAGGATGTGGCAGATTGAATGTCAAAAACAAGCATTGGAGGTTGCAGAAAGAGCTACATTGAGGTTATGAGTGCTTCTGCTCCTGCGGGGTGGGGGGTGGGGGGCGACCAGCATTTGGTTTTCAGCATCCATATCTGATCACTCAAATTTACTCATAACTCCCTCTCAGAACATTTGGTGCCTTCTTCTGGCCTCCATGGCATCTGCATACACATGTCCCCCACCCCCACCCCAGCACTCAAAATACTCATAAATAATAAAACATATTTTTTTAAAAAAAAATTCACAGACATGTAGGGAACAATCACTATACCTATTTGTGGGTCAAAACTGGAGGATATAAAGAATGTGATACTTTTTAATGCTGTTTTTAAAAACTACAGAGTGTTGGGAGAATTCAAATGAACAAGAAGGATGGGAAATTATGGTAGATATAAGAGGCATCGTTTCTATTTTTCATCTTCCCATAATTTTAAGAATGTGGAGTACTTCTTGTGTCTCTGATCTGATGAGCAGTGCAGTCTAAGATCACAGTATGCCTAGCATTCCCGTGCCACCTCAGTGTAGGTGCTTCCCATCCCCAGTCACCTCTCCCCAATTGGTACAACATGCCAATACACCTGAAAAAGCCAAGGGGGCATTTTAGGAAAACAATGATAGACCCGCCACACCAGTGATAGATAGCCATTGTGACAGGTAACTTTACAAGTCAAGTTGACTAGGTTAAGGGATTTCCACATAGCTGGACAGAGATTATCTAGATGTGGCTGCAAGGGTATTTCTGGAAGAGATCAGCATGACCATCAACCGATGCAGTAAAGACTTGCCTTCACCAAAGCAGATCGATACCATCCAAACCACAGAGGACCCAGATAGACCAAAGAGACAGTCTTGAACAGGCATATTCACCTTCTGTTTCTACCTGACATTGCTTTGCAGGAATTGAAACCCCGAGATTCATGTCAGCAGCAACATAGTGAATTTAAAGTCAGCCTGAAATACATCAGCCCCTGTCCAAAGAAAATGGGGTAAGGGATTATTATTCTAAGCCTCCATGACCTCCCCTTTGCTCAAGCACTCTGCTCCAGTTTGTGAGTTACTAGGTCTCAGGCATTCAGATCCAACTCCGTTTTATCAGCAGCCTCACATGGGGTTCCTTTTTGGAGAGGACAGAATACGCACCTCCTATCCTTGTGTTTAAGGAAATTAGTTAAGCATACAAAGCAAAAGGCTTTATCCAATGCATTTTTTATCCATATGTGTGTTATCCTCTTATCATCCCCCACTTCCCCCCTGCCTACCCCATCTTGTTCCATATCTTTGCCACATTAGTGAGACTATGGGACATCTAGGACTGGCGATGTATAATAACTACTTAGTAAAGTGTTTGCCTAGTATACTGGGAAGACCTGAATAAAAATGTGTGATGATTTCTATCTGTAATCATAACACTGGGGAAATGGAAGCAGGAAGATCAGAAGTTCAAGGTCATCCCTGATCAGCCTAGATGAGAACAGACTGTCCAAAGAAAATGGGGGCAGGACACTCTATTCTTAGCCCCTCTGACGATGAGTAAGTTGCCATAATGTACCACCACTTGCGTATCTATCTACATGTTCCTGTTTACGTTTCTCTAGAAAACCCCAACATTCCTATTGCTAAGCTGAGCACTTTAGGAATGGGTCTCCATTATACAAACATGGTGAGTGAGATAAGTCAGCAAGTAAAGGCGGGTGCCATCAAGCCCAAGGACCCAAGTTCCACGCCATTCTCCACATGGTGGAAGAAGAGAAGCAAGTCCTGATCTTAGACTTCTACATGTGTGCACACATGCACACACTAAATAAATACATGTGAAATAATAATGTTATAATTACTCTTTAAAATGATCTTGTGCTCTAAGATCAAGAATTGACAAGTGGGACCTCATAAAGTTGCAAAGCTTCTGTAAGGCAAAGACACTGTCAATAGGACAAAACAGCAACCAACAAATTGGGAAAAGATCTTTACCAATCCTATATCTGATAGAGGGCTAATATCCAATATATACAAAGAACTCAAGAAGTTTGACTCCAGAGAACCAAACAACCCTATTAAAAAATGGGGTACAGAGCTAAACAAAGAATTCTCAACTGATGAGTACTTTATGGCTGAGAAGCACCTAAAGAAATGTTCAACATCCCTAGTCATCAGGGAAATGAAAATCAAAACAACTCTGAGATTCCACCTCAAACCAGTCAGATTGGCTAGGATAAAAAAATCAGGTGACAGCAGATGCTGGAGAGGTTGTGGAGAAAGAAGAACACTACTTCATTGCTGGTGGGATTGCAAGCTGGTACAACCACTCTGGAAATCATTTTGGCAGTTCCTCCAGAAATTGGACATAGTTCTACTGGAGGACCCAGCTATACCACTCCTGGGCATATACCCAGAACATGCTCCAACATATAATAAGGACACATGCTCCACTATGTTCATAGCAACCTTATTTATAATAGCCAGAAACTGGAAACAACCCAGATGTCCCTCAACAGAGGAATGACTACAGAAATTGTGGTACATTTATACAGTGGAGTACTACTCAGCTATTAAAAACAATGAATTTATGAAATTCTTAGGGAAATGGATGGATCTGGAGAATATCATCCAATCACAAAAGAACACACATGGTATGCACTCTCTGATAAGTGGTTATTAGCCCAGAAGTTCGGAATATAGGAAGAACAACCCACAAACCACAAGAAACTCAAGACGAAGGAAGACCAAAATGTGGACATTTTGTTCTTTCTTAAAAGAGGGAACAAAATACCCATGCAAGGAGTTACAGAGACTAACTATGGAGCAGAGACTGAAGGAAGGACAAGCCACCCTAATTTAGCTATCTCCTGAGAGGCTCTGAGAGTACCTGACTACTACAGATGTAGAGGCTCACAGCCATCCATTGAACTGAGTACAGAGCCCCCAATGAAGGAGTTAGAGAAAGAACCAATGGAGTTGAAGGGTTTGCAGCCCCTTAAGATGAACAACAATATGAACTAGCTAGTACCCTCAGAGCTTCCAGGGACTCAACCACCAACCAAGGACTATACATGGTGGGACTGATTGTTCTGGCAGCATGTGTATAGTAGAGGATTGCAAAGTCGATCATCAATGGGAGGAGAGGCTCTGGGCCCTGTGAAGGTTCTGTGCCCCAGTGTAGGGGAATGACAGGGCTAATAAGTGAGAGAGGGTGGGGTGGCAGGCATGGGGAGGGGGGTAGGCAACAGGGGTTTGTTCTTGTTGTTTTTGTTTGTTTATTTGTTTGTTTTTTGGAGGTGAAACTGAGAAAGGAGAAATCATATGACATGTAAATAAAGAAAATAAAAATAAATAAATTGAAGCAATGCTTAATAAGTGGATAGGTACCAAAGAAATAAAAAAAGTAAAAAATAAAATGGCCTCATTAACGGTTTATGAGAATGGGTCATTTATGTAAATAAGGGGTAAAATAGGTCAAACTAACAGAATAGAAAAGCAAATAAAAATAATCAGCACAAAGACTATCTTGCCCACTTTGTAAAAGTCTGATGCTGTAAAATTACTTAAAAATTCAAAAGCTGCTGATTCCAGTCAAGTCAAGCAATCCTGCCTGATAAATATTATCTCGCTCTATTTTATCTGTTTCCTTCTAACAGGCAAAAAAAAAAAAAATGCAGCTTTTGGGGACAAGCTGTTTAAGAGGCAGGATCTGTTTTCCAGACTGAGCTGTAGCCATGAATCCATTAGGATTCTGCTTCTACTTCCTCTTGTCCTCTGCCCAGCGACCAGCTGCTGTGACGGCCCTCGGGCATTGCACAGACTCACCTGGGAGCTCAGATTCCATTTTCAAAATACCAACTCCAACTTCATTTTCATGGAGAACAGGAAAGGCCCAATGGTAAGAAAAGAAGTCCCAACTGGGCTGGAATAAATATGTTTTTGTCTAGACTGAAGCAAATCTATCCACTATGGTGGGATAGGACAGCGATGCCCATGCAAGAGTGTGTGGAACACCGAGGAATTAATAGTATTTGGCTTCTGTTGTTAAAGATCTTCATCTGTGTCCATAGAAGTCACTTTGTGAAATGTGTTTGTGTACGATGCATTTGTATGTGAGGGTATGTGTACATATGGATGCACTGACATGTGGAGGCTTTTGCCAAACTCAAGTAGCTTTCTTCAGGAGCCAGCCATCTTGTTTTCTGAAGCAGGATCTGCTTGTCTCCTGCTCCCCAGAGATGAGAGTACATGGATGCACTAGCCACAGCATCAACCGGCCACAACACTCACACCAGCCACAGCTAGACACTTTATATCCGTGTGATGCTGGCAATTGAACTTGGGACTTCATGTCTACAGGGCAAAAGCTTTACCTACTGAGCTAGCTCCCCAGCCCACTTTTATGAATTTTAAGGGCCTAGTCTCAGATTAGCAATGTCTCAGCCATCTAAGCAGTATCATTGTAGGAGTTATGACATCATCTTTATGAATAGAAGGTAGTCAATATGCAACTAAATTCAGCAATTAGACAGAAGACAGAAGACAGAAGAAGGTGTCAGACAACCCTGGAACTGGAGTTCCAGGCAGGTGTGAGCCATCCAAGGTGGGTGCTGGGAACCAAAGTGCTCTGCAGGAACACTGCACATCTGAGCCACAGACTCTGACACATCCATGTCTGCTTTTAGAAATCTAACTAGTGCGGGGATGCTGGAGTATGTTAGAGTATGTGTGGGATAAGCATGCCCAGCATGGATAGATAACAGGGCCAGCAAGTTCAGTGAGGGCTGACTGTGGAAAAAGTAAAGCACTGACTACCTAATGACATCAGACAGATCCACAGACAATAATCAGCTCTTGTGTTCCAGGAGCGTCTTCTGTTCCCCACATCTCCATGCATTCTCTTTAAATTCCACCCAGAAATTGCCATTTATTTCCCTAAATACGTTAACTTAAAATATTGGGCTTCAAAGAATCGTCAAATCTAATATTTTCTCCTCTATGAACAGACTGTCTATGTGGCGTGCTGGCTAAATGAGAGCAACTTGACAGAGCCATGAATTTTCTCACAGGACCCCAATCTGTCATCCTTTGTCACCGAAGTGTGAAGTGAACTTTAAGATGAAAGTGTAGATTGATTCGCTCCTGTTCAAATCCATCTTCATAGATTTCTTTGCCAAAAAAGTTGCCTGAGAAGTCCCAGGTAACCCTTCATGTTCAAAAATACGTCCCCCACTCTATAGTTATCTTGAAATTATATTTATTTTTTTTAAGCATTTTACTTTTTCTGCTACTGAAGGGAATAATCTATGGAGTGTGGACCGGCCCAATACAGGCAGAATTTTAAAGAGCAATAGAATCTAAACAATCAATGAGGTTGCGTCATGTGATTTTTTTTTTCCTCTAAATTTTGAGAGAAGTTTGTTGAGATGAACTTTTTCTTTTTTTTTCTAGGCAAATAAACACTTGAGTTGATTCAGGACACAGACTCCTCTAAGGAGATAGGCCAAGAAGGAATAAAGCATAGGAACAAACAGATCTTGGGAATTCTGAACAAGGAAAGACTGCCCAATGGAGGATGAAGGCTTAATGCTGGAGTTATAACTGTATCATAGCTGTATATACTGCACATTTGTAGGGGAGGTGTGTGTGTGTGTGTGTGTGTGTGTGTGTGTGTGTGTGTGTGTGTGTGTGTGTTGTGTATGTGAGAGGGCATGTGTGTAATGGATGTGTGTGTGCCTACACAGAGTGTATGAAGGATAGATGCTGAGTCTGGATGCGTCTCCTCAGTCATTTTCAACCTTACTTATTTGAGACACAGTCTTTTACTGACCCTGAATCTTGTGTCATTTCAGGGAAGACCGTGACCAGCAAGACCCTGCGATCTTTTCGCGCCCTCCCCCTGCACTAGGGTTACTGCCCATACCACCACAGTGATCTTTCTATATGGGTACTGGGCATCCAAACTCGGGTCCACATGTGCACACAACAAGCACTTTATCCACTGAACTGTCTCCCCAGTGCTACAAACTTTGACCTTTATCTCTCTCTAGCTTCTATGCCACGGCCATTCAGTTTCTGTGTTGACATGATCTCCAACAAGTCATTTTCTAGGAAAGAATATCTTCTACCACTTTTACGTATGGGTATGTGTTGGGGAGAGGGGTGTGAATGTGTGCACATGTGACTAGGTGTGGGCAGGGTGTCTCACTGGACCTGGAAGTAAGCATGTAAGCTGCTTAGCTAGCTGAAATCCTCCTGTCTCTGCCTCTCCAGAACTGGCACTACAAACATTGGGCCACCATGCCCAGGATGTTTTATATGGGTTTGAGGATCAAATTTCCATCCTTAAGCTCGCCTAGCAGACACTTTACCCAGGGAGCCTACTTACCAGGCCAGCCCAGCAGTTTGCTAAGCCAGTAGTGAAAACTGGAATTGCTGCCATTGAGTGCGGCCACACCTGTTAACGCCCAGATTTTAAGAAAAAAAAA
>JADRCC010523519.1:524-12261 GCA_019843855.1 Hylomyscus alleni
TTTTTTTTTGTTACTGTATAAGCTTCCAAAATATGAACATATATACATATAAAAAGAGTTCAAATGAAGTTACTATATGATTGAACTATTCATCTACTAGGTATTACAAGCTAACACATGGAAATACGAATGTTAGAAACTCCCTTTTCTGGTGTTGTTAACCAGTAAGATAACATAGACTTCTAAATGTCCACAATCTTGCCAGTGCTCATCGTTGCTCTCAAGACTCTGGTAAGAGCCTATCATTGGAGATACTGCATACTTTAGTCACAGAATGAGGTGAAATGAGCTTTTGAACTGGATGTGTCACCTTAGTGTCATCTTCCTGGATGTCTTTCATAGTGCTGGAAGGTGCTATGTACACTACTGGAGGAGAAAAATGATCATTAAACTTACTCATCTGTGAACCCATAGGGTTCACAGATATAATAACTAGTGACCTATCAAGACATGCCTACTGCTGTAACAGTGGCATGAATGCTGAGAGAGTAACCAACTAATTTCTGGTTGCATTTAAGTCCTGCTCCAAAAGAGCAAACCCATGTATTTGTCACTGGCAATGGACCAGGAACCTATGGCTACATATGTCATAGGTCCTGAGGGGGAAGGGGCATACATTCTACTGTTAATCTGCATGTTGGTTAGTTTTTGTCAACTTGACACAAACTAGAGTTACTTGGGAATAAAATATCTCAGTTGAGCAATAGTGTCTATCAGATTGACCTGTGGTGTAATTTCTTGATTGATGAGTGATATAGGAGGACCCAGTCTACTATAGGATGAGCCACCCATAGGTAGACGGCCATGGATTGTATAAGAAAGCAATCTGAGCAAGCTGTGGAAAGCAAACTTGCAATCAGGATTCCTCCATGGTCTCTGCTTCAGATCCTGCTTCCAGATTCTTGCTTTGGCTACCCTTGATGATGAACTATAATTTGTAAATGAAGAACTGCCGACTTGCTTTGGAACACAAAGCTAGCTTTTAGAAACATCTATAAAAACCCCAGTTTCATGCTAGCTTTAGTAATATTTAACTTCTCTATCAAGCAATTCTTGAAGAAATTTTTGCAGTTTTTATGCAACATATTAGCTGTTTAAAGATGCTTTAAGAAAGAGCCCAGAGTGCCTGCAAGCAGAAAAGAAGTGATATCTCACAGTTTTACAGAATAGAGGTCCAAAGTCAATAGGGCCAGGTTCCTTCCCAAGGCTCTAGGCAGAGTAGGTCACTTCTTTCTTGTATGGTAGATGTATTACTCTAGCTTCTGCTGCCACATATTAATGTCTTTACATCGTCTTCTTTCCTATAAGCATGCTAGTCTAAGTAGATTACAGGCCTACCTTATTTCAGTATGACATCATCTTAACTAATTACATCGAAAGTGACCTTATTTAGAGTTAAGGTCACATTTGGAGGTACTGAGGAGCAAGGAATTCAACCTCTGTTTTCCTGGAGAGGACTAGACACAGAATATACCTTATAACATGTGAACCAAAGGCCCTGGAGACACAAGGGTGACCACTAAACCACTTTCTTCTGGACTGCCTAAAATGATGCCCCTGACATTCATCTTGTCTTCCTTATTGAAAAGAAAGGAAATTGGCAATCAGAAATACAGGAAAGGAGTTCATGGATTGTTTCTCCCTTTCTTCCTAAAGCAGCTTATCATATCCAGGTAGAGAATGGTGGCCCTAATCCATTGTTCTAGGATCTCCCCCATACAATGTGAGCCTGGCTGGCTTCACAGTCCTTCATCACTGGCTGAGCAGAGAGGATCACAGTAGCTAATGGAAACACGCTGCAGCTCTCTCTAATTTGTTTAGCTAAACTGTATTAGTCATACTGAAGGTTTTATTATCAGAGTCAAATACAGGAAGCTGGAGCAGACATGCTCTATTTTTAAAAATTAAAGCATTTTTAAAACTAAGCTTGGCTTATTGATTAGCTAATTTTCTAAACAAGAGGCTCATTCGCTTTAATCCTCAGCATTACTGTAAATTCTATTTCCGCCTAGGGGCCATACTGCTTCAAATAAGATTAACACACGCACACACACACACACACACACACACACACACACACACACACACATGTTAGGTTTTTGCTTTAAGATCACCTTTGCTAAGATATTACTGAATTTATTCAAAGAGATATAGCCCTGGGTTCTTACAGAGCCTTGCTATTTTTGAAAGAGCAATGATTCTATGTATGAGTGGAAAGCAAACGTGTATGTTAATAAATATCATTTTTGCATATAGTCTAAGCAAACAGTTGGGAGCAACTATTGTGTCATCTCTGTAGCAGTCCCTCGTCTGCCCAGCTTCTTGTTTTATCCAGCCTTTAGGAGGAGAGGGGCCTTAAGAGTTTCTTTTCTCCAACTTACTACTTGTTTGTTAGTTTATAGCACACCTTTCTCAAAATGCAGTGAGCATTACTGAGTGACTCACATTTTTATTATTTGAAATATATTAGTGAATTAGTTTGCTTTATGTCAGAGGGGGCTTTGATGGCAATATCTGAAGTTTTATAGAAATTCTTACTCATATGTCCACGACATAGATGACTTAAAGCCCTTCAAAGAGTGTTACCAGTTAATTATCTGACATGTAATCTGCTTTCTAAATAATAGTATTTGGTCATAGATATCATATCATGCCATTGACAAGGACTGTTTGTCATGCCTTATGGAGTGTTCATGTCAGAAGCCCCAATATAGCGAGGAACAAGCCAGCAGTTTCTTCTTAGCTTATATTTAAAAATAAAATACCTTATTACTGGTCCTGAATTAATCCTTTCCTCAAAATAAAGGTTTTGTGAGCAACTGGGTGGGTTGGAATTTCTCATATTACAATAGCAGAGAGAAAGACTATCTCAGATGAACTGCCCCACAGGTAAATGCTTTAGTTTCAATGAATTCAGTATATGATATACAGTAAAGAAAATGGTGGGAAGGGTTCTAACCTCTTATCTGAGACTTAACAAAGTCATTACATTCGAAAAGCAATCACTTTATCTTTACTTCTGGAGTTTATTTGGAATAAAGCAAATCTAGTAGATGTCATATTGCCAAGTTAATTACATGGTGTTTGAAATGAATCAAATAGTGTAACATCAGCTTCTTCTCTTCCTGAAAAAAAAAATAACAAAGAATAACACCTAAAACAAATGTCCTAGGAGCAGTTCTCACATCATTCCTATGTGCTAATTCAATGTGAAAAGCCAGTACACGTGGCCTCCCCATCCCTACAAACAGCATGCCACTCTGGAAATATGCCTCCTGTGAGATGTCTTCATGATGAATGAGCTAATGACTACGAAGCGCTCAGAGATCCTTGAGCAAGCCACCATCTAATTACAACATATAGTCTCATTATTCAATGGAGGCTATTTGCCCTGATTTTTGTCATCCCACCTATTTTCTGTCTACCCTCTTCCTGGTAGTTAACACTGTAAAAAGAATCCAGATTCTTAACAATAAAAACAGTGGAGTGGGTGGAGGGTCATGAGAGCTTAATATTTTTAAGTCACAGTGCATTGCACATGTCCAAAAATGCCTAGATCACTTCCAAATTCAAGGACTAATAAAAATTGGAAGCACTCCAGTAGTTTTAAATTGCTTTGCACATTGAAGAGTGATTTAAAATCAATGAAGTGATTCATTTTTTTTTATATATGCACTTCAATTTAGAAGTGAGTCAGACAGACAGCATCACAACATAGAAGTCCAAAATACTGAATTAATGTTTGAAAGTTAGGAATTAGACTGAAATATAACTGGAACAAAAAAATGTCAAATAATTAACGGAGTGGGAGGGGCCATTAATGTGAAAGATTATGGTGAATGTCTGGACACTTTTGTCAAGGAATGTCTTTATTTATAAATGAAGTCAATTATATGTATAATTTATATAACTTAATATATCTGGATTATTATTATACTGTCCATTTGTAATTAATGCACAATGCTATTGAGGTATTCCACAATTGTACTTGGTACTAAAGTCTTCAACATCTGATGCATATTTTACAGTAACTGCATATCCCAACTTGGAGTATTGTGCTTCAAGTTTGTGATAGCTGTTCTTGCTCATGGTCGCAGACTAGGAACATTTTAAAAACAGCTGCTGTGAAGGGGTTTACAAGGTGAGAGAGGCAGTTTGTGGTCACTGGTGGGTTGGGGAAACGTTTTGTTAGTGGTATAAACACTGGTCAGTTAGTTGGCTTCTAATAAATAATTCTTCACTGTACTTTTTGAAACAACCTAGATTAAGTTTGTTGGTACACCCCAAAATAGGTGAGACAGAGGAAGGACTAGTTGGGAAGAGGAGGGGGATCAGGAGGAGCAGGAGAGGATAAAAGAGTACAGTGTGTTAGTATGATCAAATGCATTATGTATATGTACATACATAAAACTGTATTAATGAAAACCGTTTTCCTGTAAGCTTAATATACTGTAATTTTTAAAAGAATTAACTGCTTTCTCCTTTAGAATACCAACTGTCCCCTTTCTCTTCCCTCTTTCCTTTCTTTGTTTTAGTGTAGGTTTATTAACATCAAAAAGCCAAACTAAGCATCCATTGCTCATTCTTGAGATGCATTCAGTCTGACGGCACATATTCTACCTAAAATTCACATGCCTGGGATGGAAGTCTGACATACGGAGCTTCCTGAGGGCCTAAGGCTGGATTTCAGTATCTATGCATTATGTATAAAATTCAAATATGGGAATGATCTCTATTGCTATAACAGGAAAAAGAAAAAGAAAACGAGAGTAATGCTAAGTGGTCAAACTGGGAAACGTTTATTCATAGCTGTCCTCTCCCCAATAGCATCATTTTCCTGATAAAGACGCCAGGTCATTCTTTGTTCCCAGCCCAGATCTCTTTTGGAAAAGGTATTCTGTGCTCTGCAGACAGATTTTTCAGAGCCTTCAAGGCCAGAACATGAGGATATGGGTAAATGTAAAAGAAGAGGCACCACACACTAGATGTATTGTCAGGAAAGCAAATGTTTTACATGACTCAGGACAAAGAAAGAATGTGTAAGGCCACAGATGGCAGTTTGATTGATGATGGGACATGGCAAAGGAGAGAGTTGCACTTAACATTCTTCCTTTGAACCTTCCTTCATTGAAGGCTTCACTGAACTACAGTGCATTTCCCCCTCATTGTTAGGTCCTGATTACTTATTTCATTATTTCACAACTCAATGCATGCTCTTTATTTTTAAAGAACCAAAGAATTAATACAACAGCAACAACAGATTGGCTTTAAACAATGAGATTACATTTGTTCTCTGCATCCAGAAGAAATTGTTACTCATACTTTAAAATATCTCTCTCTTCTCTCTAGTCTTCTTTTATGAATTAGATTGTATTATATCTTCTTTCCTTTACAACTTAATGTTAATACTTTAATATATCTCTGAAAATCCCTTAAGCCACAGTGAACTTTGCTGTGAAAAATCATTCTTTCCATCATAGTTGGTGCTGTGATGAACATCTTTTATGTAAGTGTTTTTTATTTTGTTTTTTTTGGGCTTTCTGAGGCAGGGTTTCTCTGTGTATTACTTTGGCAAACTGTAACTTACTATGTAGACCAGGCTGGCCTTGGAGATTGACTTAGCTCTGCCTTCTATGTGCTGAGATTAAAAGCATGCACCATCACACTCTGGATTGTAATGTTTTTATATTTCAAATTGTTCACTAAGATAGATTATAAAGAAAATTTCTGGGTAAAAACAATATACACTTCTATAAGGCTTTGAATATGATATTGCTAAGTTTCTGATTGAAAAGAATTTTTGATGTTCTGATGGTCTTCAAATGAGCATAACACAAGGTCAAATGCTTTCATTTCTAGTCTGGTTTGGAAATGATTGCTGATTCCTGGTGATGTCACTTGGTTGTAGCAGTCTATGTATTTATGCTATTGTCAATAGTACACTGTGAGACCCCAGGTCCAAAGCATTCTGCCTTTAGTAGCCAATTAAACAAAAGGAAGGAAGCCTTTGAAATTATTTGCCCAGTATTATAATTTATTATTGCTTTAATTCAAATTAATTAGTGGGAAAATATGGGAAAAGAATGCCTTCTTGATTCTATAGACTTAAACCTTGATATTGTGCCCTCTATTACGTGGAAAACTAATTATGTTTTAAGATTTTCCGTCTCCTTATTTAGTAAGAATTTCCAGGTATTTTTCTAAACACCTTACGTTTTGCATTTTCCCATTGCGTCTTCACAATAACTCTGTGTAGAAGAGATTGTTTCCAGTTCCTAAGCTGGCTAGTTTTAGTTGTCCACGTGAACTGCTTAGAATCTTTTGGAAAGAGAACCTCAGTTGAGGAATTGCCCAAATCAGTTTAGCTATCGTCATGTCTGTGGTGGACTCTCTTGATTATTTGTTGTTGCAGGAAGAGAGGATCCATTGTGGGTGGCACCATGCTCTAGGCAGAAATTTCCTTAATTACATAAAACAAGAGAAAGCTAGCTGAGAGCAATCAGGTAGCTTGAAAGCTGTAGTTTCTTTTCTGTTCTTAACCATGGATGTAGTGACCAGCTACCTCATGCTTGGCCTCCATGAATTCCCCGAAATGATGGACTATATCATGGAATGATAAGCTAAAATAAACCCTTCCTCCTTAAGTTGTTTTGATCAGGTGTGTTTTTTTTTTTTTTTTCATTTTATAACAGCAATAGAAATAAAACTGAAAAAGTCCCTTTCTTGTTCTCATATGTTAGTCAAGGTAAAATGCAGTTAATAGCAGACTCCCAATTCTAATTCAGGACACAGAAAGTGTTTTGAATATTACCTATTCTTAACTACTACCATCAGGAAGTCTCAGGCCATAATCTTTTGTGAAAACTTTTCAAATCATCTTCATGTGGAATTTATTTTGCTTGTTACCTCTTGGTATACATCTAGTGCCTACTTGCACATATCTCTTTACTGATGGGAAGGTTCCTGAAAGTCAAGTAATGGCCTCTCATTGCCAGTCTCTTCTATCTCAGTCAAGCACCACATAAGCACCATGGGAATATGTATTTAAAAGATGGTGTCAGACAATAATCTTGAACATGAGTAAAGAGAGCTGTGAGTAAGGTTGCAATAGAATTCTTTTAATAGAAATTTTCACAGTAAATTATTTTGTTATGAGCACGGTTTAAACTATTAACTCAAAAAAGAGAAACTGGATGATTTCATAGTATGAGAGCTTTCAGTTACTAAATGACAATGAGGTTGCTCTAGACTGTATTTGGTCTATAATGCAGAACAAAATTTTAGACAGTTCTCTTTAAAGAGTCTCTAACTTTTGTAAACCAAAAGCCCACTTCTTTAGTGAGTTGAAATTGATATGAAATAAGTTAATTAGAGGTCATGTGAAATTGCACCATTTAAATTGTTTGTTGTACTTTGATTTTATTTCCCTGTGTCTGAGTCCACACATATCCAAACAATAAAGTGGTTTGCTCAGAAACTTTGGAAGCTGAAGACACACACTACAGATACATCTAGCAACTGAAAGAGGTGACTGTGTTCAACATCTAGTTCATGAAGAAAAATGATGTCTTCTCAGGCAGTTGGAATAAAATGTTTACAAACTAAATAGCAAGGAACCCGTTTAATTACTCTTGGATGTATTTATGAGTTCTATTTATGACTTCTCTCCATCTCTGTCTCTGTCTCTGTCTTTCTCTCTCTCTCTCTCTCTCTCTCTGTGTGTGTGTGTGTGTGTGTGTGTGTGTATGTGTTTCAAACAGGGAGTAATTTGTTATTTGAAAAGAAGAGAAGAAAATGCTCAGGTTAAGCCCTAAGATAATAAAATATCTTCTCCATGTAACATTTATACACTCTAAAAAATGGCTTTAAGCATGGTAGAGAAACACTCTACAGTTGTCCATCTCATAACATATTGGATCAATGATACTTGTTCAGAAGGAGTTATGTTTTACTGTAGTATTTACTTAAGATATACATATAAAAGTCACTTTGTGGTTTTATGCACATCCTCTTTAACTTTATTTCTGCTTCTTCTTCTTCTTCTTCTTTTTTTTTTTTTTTTTTTTTTTTTTTTTTTTTTTTTTGGTTTTTCGAGACAGGGTTTCTCTGTGTAGTCCTAGCTGTCCTAGAACTCACTCAGTAGACCAGGCTGGCCTTGAACTCAGAAATCTGCCTGCCTTTGCCTCCCAAGTTCTGGGATTAAAGGCGTATGCCACCACCACCTGGCTATTTCTGCTTCTTTAGTAAGAGCTTGATACTATTATTTGTAACTCAGTATTTTTTCTTTGCACTAAAGTCATGCTATAATCAAGTAAAAGTAATGTAGAAAATGTACTTGAACATGAAAACAACTACTGATAAATGTTATTGCAAACATTGTACATGTATATCTATCTATCTGAATGGTATATGTCTATATACACATTATTTTAATATGTTTTATGTACATATATGTATACATATATAAACTATATAAAAATTCTGCCCTCCTCTATTTTATCTTATATCAATTATATCTTATATCTCATCTTCAAATATAGAGTGCAAATATTTTTTAAATATATGTACACAAAACCAAAATCTGTTATCATATTGTTTCATGGAATATCAATGTTTACAACAAAGGCTTTAGCTATACTAGAAACTAGGAATTTTGTTTTTGATAATTTATCACTAATGAGTTCTAGACAAGATATAATATAATATGAATGCTTAGTATGGCTCAGAGTCTTATTTATAAGAAGAAAAAAATGCTCTGTGTTCTAAACCTAAAGTAAATGGTTAGTAGATACATTCTTTGAATTGCTTGGCATTGTGAGGCAACATAATGAGGTAGACCAATATACTATACATAATATATGTTTCTCCTTCACTCTACAAATCCACTATGTTTGAATCACTAGAAGATGGCTATGTAACAACACAAAGTTAACTATGGTCCTGGCATACCAGTTCACTCTCAGGTATTATATTCATCGGATTTGGGTCACCCATTGTGTTTGCAGGCCAAGAATGCCATATCAATTGTCTGCCACAGAACTTTGCTGCCAAGAGGCTATAGAAGATAACTGGGAGGAAGGTTTGTTGCCATGTCCTATGCACACATTGGTCTTGCACAAGATGTTCGGTTCCTGTGTGCTGACTGGAGAACGCTCAAATCATTAGAGCTCAATCAGCCAGAAGGTTCAGAAAGCCAGTCATTTTACACTTCAGTTCTAGGGTATAGTCAAAAACCTAGCTGTAATCTACAGTTTTCATAGGTGAATCTTTATTTTCATATGTGAAATGAATATGCCAGATGTTGGACTTACAGGCGGTTGTGAGGTGCCATGTGGGTGGAGGAAGTTGAACCCTGATCCCCTGAAAGGGCAATTTAATGCACTTTACTGCTGAACCATCTCTCCAGACCCTGACATGACATTTCAGTGAGCCAAGGTGAGTAACTCCAGAGCCAAAAAACTATGCTGTGTCTGTAGTCCTATATACTCCAAATTCTGTTCAAAGGATAGGAATTGTATTACCCACACATTTATGCACACACATACACGTAAGAAGTAAAGATCCTCTAGACTTTGGGGATAATTTCTATACAACATTTCAAGGTATTCCCTGAAACTAAGCAAAACCTTTAGCTAGTGGCCATGAATAATTTATCCTCTTGAATCAAAATTTGTAGCTTTCTGGTCCAGTGAAGATTCCAGGCTAAAAGAAGAAAATTCTGCAAATGTATATCCAAAGTTTATAATGAGCTATGTGAGAATGATTGCATCTTGGTAGAAAACACCATGTGCACTATGATAGAGAGAGTGAAAATAAAGATTTTAGAAATGTTACAAACATGATTAATCATCTCCTTCTGGCACTGAAGAACTAGAACTCTCTTCTAGGCAATGAGAACACATGAAGCTAGAACCTGAAGAGTCAGCAGCAGCCTCTCCAGGAAAGCCTGGTTCTTAGGTAAAGGAAAGGCTCATGTTAAGCTGTAAAAAGCTGGTAACATGGCTTCTTTACAGAAACATCTCAACAAATTTTGTCAATAGTACATATGCTTCATACACTAATTATTCAATTTCCCACATGGACACAGCTTACCTGCAATGTCACTGGCTTCTGTCTCTTAAGCTCCTTAGTTCCCAGCACTCATAATCACACATGTTCCAGAATTACCTATTAAAGGGACTTGCAATGAGATCATGACAAACATCATACTCTTTAAAATATATCTTCAAGGTGTATTAAATACTGTCATATATCTCCTGACACTTTTAAAGTCCCAGAAATTTTGGTATCTTTTCTTCATTTACATCACAATACAAAAAGTGCTTCTTCAGTATCATTATAATTACTCACTTTTGTGATGGCTACATTAGCTGAAATCATTTGCATTTTCCCAAAGTTATTGTCATACACATATGTCATACACATACTAAGAAAAACCTACTTGCAACTTTAGCATGTTGTTCTCTATTAGAGAAAGGAATTCGCTACCCATCTGTCTCCCATCCATATATTACATCCTTTCAACAGGAGCAGTCTGTCTCCAAGATTGCATCAAATAATACTTGGATCAGCTTACTAATACACACTCTTGCCAAACTTCTATAAGTTCAAAGAGCTTCTTCATGACTTTGTTTAGCAGTCCCAATAAGATTTTTTTCATTGCATTAGACTTATAAGTGATCATTAAAAATTTCAACTAAATCTTTTCTTTTTTAGACATCCTAAGAAATTGGTAGGCATTGAGATTTTAAGTGACACATATTAATAAAAACTGTTTTTCTCTAGTAAGGAGAATTTAGAATCAATTACCTTAAGGTATTTTTAACCAGAGCATCATTAATAAGAATTACAATGAAGTGTTTATGCTTTTCATTTATATAAGTAAGTAATCACTAATATTGCAAAATACTTGTTGAAGGCTTTGCTCTGTATATTGATGTAAATTGTAGAATGAGAGTATTATTTTTACAGTTTACTATATATTCTGTATTAACTCTTTATCTTAGTAAAGGTAGGAATTAAGCAGATTTACATTCTAAAAGATTTTAATTAACAATATAGAAATGAAAATGATTTCTCTTAATCAGTTATGCCTGAATTGACCATCATTCTTTTTATAATTTCTTTTATTTCATTATATTATTATCATTTCTTTTCATTTATCCCCACATGCTAACTCTCCTACAAACCTCTCCCTGTTGTCTTTCAAAATCCATGGCCTCTTTTTTTTCATTAAGTATATATACTTAATGAAAGTATATATATATATACTTTCATTCCTTATGAAAGTATATATATATACTTTCATTAAGATATATGTGTGTGTGTGTGTGTGTGTGTGTGTGTGTGTGTGTGTGTGTCTTAGTTTGGATTTTACTGCTGTGGACAGACACTGTGAAAATGGAAAGCCTTAATGTAAGGAAAATATTTCCTTGGAGCTGGCTTACAGGTTCAGAAGTTCAATCCATTATCATCAAGGCATGGTAGTGTCCAGGCTGGCATGGTGCAAGAGGAACTTAAAGTTTGGCCTCTTGTTCAGAAGGCAGCTAGAAGACTGGCTTCTATACAGCTATGAGGAGGGTATTAAACCCCATGCCCATAGTGACACACCTACTCCAACAAGGCCACATCTACTAATAGTGCCACTCCCTAGGTCAAGGATATATAAATCATCACAAAATGTGTGTGTGTGTGTGTGTGTGTGTGTGTGTGTGTGTATTTTACACTGGGTAAGGAT
>JADRCC010523550.1:0-12207 GCA_019843855.1 Hylomyscus alleni
TTCAGCTGCTAGCTGTCTTTCTTCTCTACCTTGTGTCTTCTGATAGAACAGGTAAGGTCTAGACTTGCCTTCTCCATTCTGTCCCCTTACTGAGTAATCTCACCATCAGACAAGCTACCCTGTGGACAAGGCCTGGGTTGGACAGGAGGTATGGGCCCCAAGAGACTGGCCAATAAGGAATCTGTTCTTTTCCTTAATACCATGCACTCACCAACCTAAGCACTCCAAAGCGCAAGCGACGGCCCCAAGATGGGCCCCGGGAGCATCAGACAGGCTCTGCACGCAGCGAAGGTTATTACCCCATCAGCAAGAAGGAGAAAGATAAATACTTGGATGTGTGCCCTGTCTCAGCCCGGCAGCTGGAAGGTGGAGACACTCAGGTAGAGCCCTTACTCTGAGCCCTCCCTACTTTGCTACCTACCTCTTTCCTGTCCTTCAAATGCTCACCACCTCCATATCTTACTCATAGGGGACTAATCGGGTGCTCTCTGAGCGACGGTCAGAGCAGCGGCGGTTACTGAGTGCTATCGGCACCTCAGCCATCATGGATAGTGATCTGCTGAAGCTAAACCAGCTCAAGGTCAGGAGGGAAAGGGGGGCGAGGGACCCAGTGAAACCCCAGCAAGGAGAGTCCCTGATGGGACCCTGTGAGACAGGGCTGAAGGGAAGGGACTCAAAGGTACGAGTTTGTAGAGCATCCAGCAGTTAAAGCTACCTTCTGTCCCCTAGTTCCGGAAGAAGAAACTTCGATTTGGCCGGAGCCGTATCCATGAGTGGGGTCTGTTTGCCATGGAACCCATTGCAGCTGATGAGATGGTGATAGAGTATGTTGGCCAGAACATCCGCCAGGTGAGGTTCCACTCCCAGCAACAGGCCAGTTGCTGACTGGACAATAGCATGGTATTTCATCTACCTCATCTGTTCCTGCCACACTCCTACCCTGGTGTCTCAGGGCTCTGGCTCAGTGGCCTTTTAGTTGGACTGGATTGTATATAATGGTTTTTTCTTTTTTTCTTTTCTTTTTTTGGTTTTTTGAGACAGGGTTTCTCTGTGTAGCCCTGGCTGTCCTGGACTCACTCTGTAGACCAGGCTGGCCTCGAACTCAGAGATCGGCCTGCCTCTGCCTCCCAAGTGCTGGGATTAAAGGCGTGTGCCACCACTGCCCGGCTTGGATTGTACATAATGTTAATAGTGAAACCCAATACCACATTTTTATAATTGTGATATTTTGTACAGAGCCTTCCTCATTATTACCAGTTCTCCTCCCCCAGGGAACCCTGGATGGTAATGATAGTAAAGGATGGTGTTTGATACTAGAGGATGATAGGTACTGTAGGGACCCAGAGACGACCCAGGGCAGTCAGATGCATATATAGGCTTTTGTTCCTGGAATAGCATGTGCAAAGTCTCAGAAGCTGCATTTTCTTAGGAGGACAAGGCCAAAAGGTCTTGTTCAGGTAATCCAGTCAGGGCCAGTGACGGGCACTTGAGCCTGTAAAAGTGGCCTTGTGGATGGAGAATGGCTTGGAAGCTGTGCAAGCAAGGAGTTGTGAAGTCAATAAGCTTCCTCTGGCTATGGAACAGAGCTCGAGCTCGTGTGGGCTGGCCTCAGTGGGACTTAATGGCAGATCAAAGCCAAAGTATGGATGACATAGTGGCAGCAGAGGTAACAGGAATCTAGCATGTAGGTTCAAAGTAGTTGACAGCCAGGTAGTTGGCTGTGGAGGGTGAAAACAAAGTGGTGAGGTCTTTCTTAGGCCATTGCCATTAGCTTCGAGGAATGTGGTTGAGCAGAAGGAACACAAATGTGATCAAGATTTATTCAGTACAGAAGTGAGGCTCAGGGTCCTAGGGATGCTGCAATGACATCCCACACTCGATTGAGGTAGACTTGGCTGGAGAGTGAAGCCTAGGAGGAGTCTTAACGACAGAGCTGGTGGTTAGAACTCTGCAAAGGGGTGAGATCACCTAGTGGGAGTGTGGCAGTTGCATTACCTATTTCCTGGGAATAGCTGCCCCTTACAACACAAGGCCTTTGTCCTGGCACAGACCCTCTGCCATCTGCTCTCACCAGCTGCCCAGTAGGAAGGCTAGTCCTAGGGAAGGATTCAATTCAAGGCATGGCCACTGTCATTTCAGAAGCTGCCCCAGGCCCACAGCATGCCATGGGCTCCATTGTGGCCACACAGACTGGTTTCCCCAGTCTGGCTGACTTTGGATCAGAATGGGTGGGAGCAGGTAGACCCAGATGCCCATTCAGTGGCTGAAGTCTTAGGACGTGTCTTATTCCCCCAGATGGTGGCTGACATGCGGGAGAAGCGCTATGTTCAGGAGGGCATTGGCAGCAGCTACCTTTTCCGGGTGGATCATGACACCATCATTGATGCCACCAAGTGTGGCAACCTCGCCAGGTTCATCAACCACTGCTGCACGGTGCGCTCAGGGCTGGGCCAGGGCTGGGCTGGGCGGGGGTGAGGTAGGGTTGTGGCTCACACTCCCCCTCCTGCAGCCCAACTGCTATGCCAAGGTGATCACCATCGAGTCTCAGAAGAAGATTGTGATCTACTCAAAGCAGCCCATTGGTGTGGATGAAGAGATCACCTACGACTACAAGTTCCCACTAGAAGACAACAAGATTCCGTGTCTGTGCGGCACTGAAAGCTGCCGTGGCTCCCTCAACTGAGGTGGGGCAGGACCGGTGCCCTCACCCCTATTTATTCCCCCTTGGTGCCCTAAGCTCCCAGCACCCCCAGCCTTATTGGGCTCAGCAGGGCCCACTGCCCGACCTTCACATGTGGGATGGGGAGCACTGAGTCCAGCAAGGGAGCCTCAGGTAACCCTGTGAGGTAACCCTGTGAGGTAACTTCTGCCTCCCCTATACCCCATGCCCAGCCACCTTCTTAATTTTTTTTTTTTCTTTGCGAAGAAGAAGCTGTAAATGTTTTGTAGCTGCCAGCAGCTGTTTCCTGTGGAAACCTGGGGTACCAGCCTGTATAGATGCTATTCTTGGGGGCTGCATAGCCCTTTGCTTCATGTTAATGGGGACTTCCCCTTATGCCCTATGTGCACCTCTCCCCAGTTTAGGGGTCTCTGGGGCAGTGGCCATGTTCTCCCCCTGGGGGGGCCTTTGGCCCCTAGTCCTGGGAACTCTGTGCCTGGAACCCTGCCTCATCTGTTCCTGCCAGACCCTGTGGGTCACCCTCCCACCCTGGTGTCTCAGGGCTCTGGCTCAGTGGGCCAGGATGGTGGGGGGCAGGCCCTTCTTGTTGGGCTGGATTGTACATAATGTTAATAGTGAAACCCAACACCACATTTTTATAATTGTGATTAAACTTTATTGTACAAAAATGCTTGGTCAGTATCTTTGGGAAGAGCAGACTGGGATGAGAGTTGACACAGTGGGTGAAGCAGGAGAGGGGAAATGGGTGGCCTGGAGTTTGGGGTGAATCAACCTGCAGACAGCAGTACTGCTTTGGACCAACCACCTAACAGGATGCAACAATCTTGCCATATCTTATCTCACCTTGGATCCTAGCCAGAGTGTATCAAGATCAGGTTTACCCTGTTCTCCCTCCCCAGAGCCCTACAGGGAAACCCAGCAGGAGAGAAGAGCCAAGGTCACACACCAGTGATGAGGGCATCCTATCTCTACCCCATTATCCCTAAACACTTCCCATTGCCATGTGGGCAGGTTCTGTCCTCTGTCTGCCACTGAAGAGTGGACTGGCCACCAGGGGGCACTCTGGCAAGAGAATTCCCTCCTCCAAACTCCCTTGCCCGCCCCTAGGGGTGGAGGCTAGGCTGATCTCTTTCCTGGAATGGGCCAGGAGGGAGGAGCGAGCGGAAGGAAGGAAGCCTGTGTGCAACTAACTGGTCCACCAGTCCAGGACACAACCTCTCCCAGTAGCCAATTTGGGCGCCCTGGGACTTACTACAGGTAGGCAGAGCTGATACTGAGGCCCCGAGGGCCCTTAGCCTACGCTCTTCCAACCTTCCCATCCAACTCCTTGCTTTCTCTGCCTGTCCTTTAGTAATCTAGTTTTTTGTTTGTTTTTTTTCATCCGCCTTTAGTTTTTTTTTTGTTTTTTGTTTTGTTTTTTTTTTAATTCTGACTTAACCCCTAATCCCTTTCTGCATTCAATTCTAGTGACTCAGCAGTTAAGGGTCAAAGGGCAGGGAGCCTTAGTGCTACAAGCACGGAAAATTGCAACCCACCGCTACTACTCAGCTTCTCCACCCACACTGCTCCCACCTACTGATCCCTTCGAGGAAGAACACACAGTTGGAGCAGGTGCCATCAGGCAATTCTAGTGAGCTAAATTCTCTTCCCACAGCTGGGCATGGCAGACTCTGCACAGGTGCCAACACTGGTGTACCTGGTCACAGGTGGCTGTGGCTTCCTGGGGGAGCATATTGTTCGAATGCTGCTGGAGCAGGAGCCCAGGCTCCGGGAGCTGCGTGTCTTTGACCTGCACTTGAGTTCTTGGCTGGAGGAGCTGAAAACAGGTGACTGGAGTGGGGCAGTAGCAGGAGGGAGGGAGGGAGGCCCCATCCCTTCCCAAACTGGGATACCTCAGCTTGTGGAAAAGATGATTCCTATGTTTGTTCTCCACCCGACACAGAGGGGACGGGTGAGTCATTGGTTCATGTGGCTCCCAGGGTGTATGCAGGCCAAACTCAGCAGCTGGCCAAGGCCCCAGCTCTGACACTGCCTCGGATCTCTCCACCAGGGCCTGTGCAGGTGACTGCCATCCAGGGGGATGTGACTCAGGCCCACGAGGTGGCAGCAGCCATGGCTGGATGTCATGTGGTCATCCATACAGCTGGGCTGGTGGATGTGTTTGGGAAGGCCAGTCCGAAGACCATCCACAAAGTCAACGTGCAGGGTGAGGTGCCACCTACCTGTTAGTCCCTAGTGTGTGGCCTGACTTTGGCCAGTGATTTTTATGGGAGGGCCTGTCCTTTTGATAACCTCACTGCTGTCCCACCCTGTCCTGACCTGATGTGGTTCTCCTTGGACACTGGGTTGGGCGGAAAGAGATGGAGAGGCGGGGTGACACAGCTTGCCTCTGTCCCTTCCCTTCGCAGGCACACAGAACGTGATCGATGCTTGTGTGCAGACTGGCACTCGATTCCTCGTCTACACAAGTAGCATGGAAGTGGTGGGGCCTAACGTCAAGGGCCACCCCTTCTACAGGTCAGCTCAGCCCCATTCAGGATCTAAAAGCAAGCTTCCCTCCAGCACTGAGTCTTCTTTCTCCCCACTCCAGGGGCAATGAAGATACCCCCTACGAGGCAGTCCACAGGCATCCGTACCCGTGTAGCAAAGCCCTGGCTGAGCAGCTGGTCCTGGAGGCCAATGGAAGGAAGGTATACTGCAGAGTCAGAGCCTGAGTCCCAGGCTTCTCCGCATCCATCTCCAGCCCACTGTGGGGAGCAGGGATGCATCTTCCAACATTTCCCTTTGCCACCAGGTCAATGGAGGGCTACCCCTGGTGACATGTGCCCTTCGACCCACGGGCATTTATGGTGAAGGTCATCAGGTCATGAGAGACTTCTACCATCAGGGACTGCGCTTTGGAGGTCGGCTGTTTCGGGCCATCCCAGCTTCTGTGGAGCATGGCCGGGTCTATGTTGGTAAGGACGGGAAAGCAGGGCAAGAGGACTGGCTCTGACGGTGGCAGAGTCACGAGTGTACACCTGGCTCCACGAGAGCTCAGGCAGACAGCGGGCATGTGGGCATTTTCTGCATGAGTTGCAAAGGGAAAAGCATCCACTCCAGTTGGGAGGGCTGACATAAAAGCATGTCATAGGTTATGCCAACCCATGGGAGCAACGGCTCTCCAGAGAAAGGGGTAACATCTACACAGGAGCCAATAGCTGCAGGATGCCCAGGTGGGCTGGTGGCTACAGTGCCTTGGAGAAAGGCGACTTTGACCAGACAGTAGAAAGGTGTGGGCAAAATCTCCATGGGGCTAAATCGGGGACTGGACCAAGGCCGGCCTCTCTACCTCCCTTCCTACTGGTAGGAAATGTGGCTTGGATGCACATACTGGTGGCCCGAGAGCTGGAGCAGCGGGCAGCACTCATGGGTGGCCAGGTGTATTTCTGCTATGATAAGTCACCTTATAAAAGCTACGAGGATTTCAACATGGAGTTTCTGAGTCCCTGCGGTCTTCGACTGATAGGCACCCACCCACTGCTGCCCTACTGGCTGCTGGTGCTGCTGGCTACCCTCAATGCCCTGCTGCAGTGGCTGCTTCGCCCACTGGTGCTGTACACACCCCTGTTGAATCCCTATACTCTAGCTGTGGCCAACACCACCTTTACTGTTAGTACCAACAAGGCACAGCGCCATTTTGGCTACAAGCCCCTCTTCTCATGGGAAGAGAGCAGGACCCGCACCATTCACTGGGTGCGAGCCATGGAGGGGTCAGCCTGGTGATGGCTGGGCCAGGAACTGGAGACCACTGTGGCACATACTCCAGGTCCTGAGCCTCCAAAGCCTGGATGAGGAGAAATGGCTACCTTCTAAAGCTGAAGAATCTGCTCTACACATCATACTCCATGATGTGGACCCAGCTTAACTACACAGATCTTTGGACTGGGATATGAACTAGGATAGTGCAGACAGATATGAACTAGGGGCAGGCCTATCTTTGGTGCCAACTCAGGCCTACCAGCTAGTTGGCAAAACTGATTCCTGAATGGTCTCACTACCCCTTCCTGTTTCCAGTTTCTCAGGCAGGGAGGGACAAAAATCTTACACTGGTCTGCTTACTCCAGGTACCATTTTCAGGCCTGGTTCCCGACACATCTGGCTCTTCTTAAGGGGTTAGTTTCATCATTTTCCTAAGTGTATCTCTTTTAGACATTTATCTTTTAATTTGCTTTAAAGAAAACTGAAGAAATCAATGATTTCCCATGTCTTGCCTCTCCTAACAAATTCAGCTATGATGTTGTTAGCTCCATCACTGAGGATGCCAACCTGTATCTAGCCAAGCCTAGATTAAAATCCTTTTATAAGTCTGTGTCTACTTGTTACTCAACCCACTCAGCCAAATGTCTGCCCCTCACCACGGCGCCTGTCCCACATGAGGACAGAAGGAAGTGAGCACACGAGAAGCCCGCTGTTGGATTAGTTGCTATTTCTCCCGTCCCGCCAGGCCCAACCCGGCCCAGGATGGGGTTCAGGGGCACTGGGGACAGGACATGCAGGTCTGGGGCAGGGGGTCAGAATTTCCTGTATTTTATCCATTTGCAACTTGGTCACCAATAGAGAGAAATAAGACTCTGAGGGCTAACAGGAGGGTGGCCAGGCTCAGGCCCCTAGCTAGGCCCCAGGAGTCCTGTCCCCTCAGGGGAGGGGAGGAAGAGAGTTCTAGAAACCAATGGAGAAAAAGAGAAGGGGGCAGGGGCTCATGTCAGCAAACATGGCTACATCACATGACACGCCAGCGACACAGAAACACACCAACGCACACAGCTGCACAGCGGGGTGTGGGGAAAGGCTAGGTGGGAGAGAAGGGAGCTAGGGGCCGACCATCTTGTCCTCTGTTGGGTAGGTTGGGCAGGGCGAGTGCATAGAACACACATGTGTACACGCTCAAGGTATGACGGGAGCATGATAACCCATGGGCACATGAGATGGACACGAAGTGTGCTTTGTAAGAGGCAAGGAAAGGGAGAATGGAAGCATTGAGTCCTGGCTTGGGCCTGGGACCACCAAAGGGGCATAATTGGGCTTAATGGTTTGGGGAGTGTATGTGGAGGGCACGCAGCACACATCTGAGAACATGCAACAGACACCAGCCCCCAGACAACCATCGAGAATACACATGTGGACAGCAGTCAACAAGCATATCCATCATGTGATGTGTGGGTCTTGTAGAAAGCTGGGTTACAGCAGACTCAGGGACTGCTCATTTACTTGAGGCCCAGTGTCATTCAAAGAGGCAGGAGCAGCATGGCAGCCACAGTCCTGTCCTTGTGAACACCATGACTGGCGTGTCAGGGAGGCTGCTACAAACATCTGGGTTAATGGGAGTTCTGACTGGCTGGGCTCAAAGAAGACGGGAACTGGGTCCTGAGGCCTCCTCTGACATCTCCAAAGAAGCCAAAGGTGGGAGGGAGCAGGAGGCTCTGGGCCCTACAGAAGAGTATTCTGGAATGGACAGGCAGGCTCCCTCAGCACAGCTAATCTGGGGTTACATACAGGTGATCATGGATGAACACACACACACACACACACACACACTCCAGGTGGACAGGGCTCAAACAGCCAGGCAGGAAAGAGATCAGCTGTCAGAGCTGGCTCAGAAGAGTCTATTTGTAGGGTCCCTTCTCTCCAAGTTCTGCATGCACTTGTGTACACAGACACTTCGTGTGGCTACCCTGCTCCAAAGCAGGAAACCCACATACCTCTGTATATCACCTTCATGTTCCTAGGACTGCTAGCTCTGTCCTTTGTCCCATTTATCTCCTACCTGCTCCCAAAGAGCCCATGAACTGCACAGCTGTCCACATGCTGTAAGAGTTCCTCCATTCCTTACTGCCACAGAACAGTCTGTCCCACCATGCAGTCACTCGGCTGTGGCTATGGCCAAGGCTGATGTTTCAGCAGAAGACACGTCCAAGGGACAGGTTCAAGGATGGCCCTAAGTATCACTCAGGTATACGTGAAACCCACTTGCCCAAACGCAAGTTTTTTGAGAAAGTTCAAAGCATCAGCTGGGCAGTGAGGAGAAACAATAATTTCTAAGGAGAGTCTGAGGCAGGAAGGGGAAATCCCATGATTTTCCACCTGCCGTGGGCAGCCCTTGACCTCTAACTTCATTACTCCTACCACACCCCTTCAGGAGACACTCATGTACAAATGGGCATGGCCCCAGGAGGGCACTATGCTGTTTATGTGTGAGGCTCCAGCACCTATGTGTGGCCACCTATCTGGAACTTCCTCAGTCTCAGCATTTATGAGCACACTAGTGTGTGCTAGTTGTCCAAGGCTCAGTTCTGCTGTCAGACAGAAACACAGAAAAGTAAGAGTCTGGGTATGTGTTTCCCTATCAGGTGGTCTGATGAGGCAGGAAGCTCCACTCACATACTTTTGATGGAGCACTGTGTGTAGCTTCTGTTTTGACGAGAGGAAGCAACTGAGCCTGAAGAAACAAACCTGAATGGGAATAGCCTTAAAGAGGCGTGTGTGTGTGTGTGTGTGTGTGTGTGTGTGTATGACATATAGAAGCAGAGACACATTATGTAAAGTCCCTAAGGATGCACACATGCACACATACAGTCATATTCAAGATAGCTTAGAAACAGGTGTCTGTACCCACCCAAAACTAGTGTCTGACTCACAGCGTGGAGGGCTCTGTCTGAGGAGAAAACCATCAACATTTCAGACACACACACACACACACACACACACACACACACCTTGTGCAGAAGTCCTTTACATCATTTCTTAAGGAAAAAACACATTCATCCAAACTAAGCCAGGCTGTTTACACACATAGGCTTCCACTTTATTCCCCTGAACTCCAGGACCCAACACCACACACACACACACACACACACACACACACACACACACATACATACACAGAGGCTGAGAGAGAGAGAGAGAGAGGCTGAGAGAGTGGGGGCGCTGAGAGAGAGTCCCCAGGGCATGATGTGACTGACCCCTGGCAGTAACCAAGCCAAGAGAGTTTGTTCTACATCACATAAGATGTGTGGCATGGTCGCTGGGCCTCCCTGGATCCTCTGAGGATGTGGATTATCCTCACATACCTCCCGCTCCAAATGTAAGAGATAGGAAAGAAGGTCAGTAGAGGAATTCCTTTTGCATTGGGTTTTTACACTCACAGAACTCCATGTACATACACTGTATGGGCACAGATCTACACACACACACACACACACACACACACACACACACACACCACACACAGTATCCATGTCTATTCACACAGAACAGGTTGGGTCATGGTGGGCTACTACAGTCAGCACAGCAACTGGATAGAGAGGGAAGTTCAGACCACACAGGATGAAGGTGGCAGCAAGATGTTCAGGGCATCTACATACATCTACACAAGTATACACACGCGCTGGGGTGTCCACACATCCTGAGCATGTGCCCTCGGCATGCATGTTGGTGTGCATGTGTGATCACGCCTGCTGCTATCTATGTGCGGCAAGGTGGAGGGGGACCCACGGCAAGGTGAGAGCCAGGGACTCCAGGGTCTGCGTGACGGTGAGAGTGGCTGGAACGGCCTGGGTCTGTTTTGGGAGTGAGCTTGGAGCAGGGGGAAAAGTGAAAGGGTGGGGGGTATTGCTCCCGATGTGTGGGGAGGGTCCTGGGGAAGAGAAGGGTAGAGGCCTACAAGCCCAGTGTCCCCCCAATGGACGACGCCAAGACCACCCCCAGCACCACACAGCAAATGATGATCATAATTTTCTTCTGCAAGTAGAAAGATGAGAGGGAGAGGAAGAGGAAAAGAGAGGGTTAGGGAGAAAGGGAGACAGACAAATGAAAGGAGTGTTGAGATGTAGGACATGAGGAAAAAGAGGGGAGAGAAAACAGAAACAGGAAGCGGTCAGAGCCATAGATAAGGCCTCTCACCCATTTCATAACTGCCACACCCCACCCACTGATCTCCTAGCCTGCCCCCCTGCATCAGGGAACCTCCGCTGGCTTACCCTCCTGGCCTTGCTCTGATATTTCACAGCTTTCTTGGTGTCGGACACGGCTCTTTCCACGTAGTCCACGGAATGTTCCACATTGTACTCAATTCGGTCGATCATCTCACCCTGCACACAGAGGAAACGTGACGAGGGACGGAGAGAGGGGCTGGCAAAGGCAGCCTTCGGGCTGAGGGAGGCTCTCGGACCCAGGGTGGCAGGGCCTGTACCTGGCTCTCTACAAGCATGGCCATGTCCACAAACATGTCGTGCAGCTCTCGGATGCTGGTTTCCAGTTTGATGATCTCATTGTGCCTCGTCTCAATCTCATTCAGGGCTTGCTTCGTCATCTGCGAGTCCATTTTGATCTAAGGTGAGGGGAGGAAGAAAGGCAGTGATCACCCTTTGCCCGTGGAACAGCTTCAGTTCAACAGAGGGTTTGGGTTCAAATCCCTGTGTAGTGGTAATTTTGGAATTTTAGTTTCTTTAAAAAGAAAACACACAGAAATATTGTAAGAATGTGTGTTCATTTCAATCCCAGGTGTGTGATGCGGGGCTGCTTCAGTGTCCACAGCAGCGGACTGTGATTTGCTTCATGCTCTGGCAGGGGCGTGATTTTGCAAGTGGCAGATAGTTCCTGTGGTTGTACGATGTGGGATGAGGATATGTATATCTCACCAAAAGATGGGGTTAGTGGTGGTGGTGGGCTGGTTTAGGCTGGCTGCTGTTGGTTGTAGTTTGTTAAGTTGTCATATGCAAAGAAGAAAGAAATCTTGATGGTGGTGAGGTGAAGATGGAACTGCCCCAAGGGGCTTGAAGCTGCTACTCAGCAGGAAGTAGTCTAATAATAATGTCACCCCCTTCCCCCTCTATCCTATTTTCTCTCCTTTTTAGTGTTAGTGAAAGGGTGGAAGAAAGAAGAACCCACGAAGCAGCACTGGCTACATCCGTGGGCAAATTATTCACCTTCTTCTGGACTTTGCTAACACCACCTAGAAACTATGGATCACAGTAAGCCACCTGCCTCAGAAGGTTATTGTGAAACTGAATGCTTTGTGTGTGGAGCTTCGATTGGTCCCTGGAACATTTTAGGCATCAAAGAGAAGTTTGCAAATCACAAGAGAAAAGCTTGTACAGAAAGCCCACAACCTCCCCCCAGGGCACACAGGAAGCCCAAGGAAGAGAGATGGCCAAAAGCTGACAGGGTGATGTGGGAGATACAACAGCTAGGAAAGAAGCAGCAGACAGGGAGGCTGGGATGAGAAGGCTGCCCAGGAGTCGACAGGAGCCTTCATGAGATGAGGCAGGGGGTAAATAAGAAAAAAAAAAATGTACCACGGCCTCAAAAACTCAGGAGCAGAAATTCTAGCTCACAGCTTCACTGCCCCTCAGCTCCTAACCTGGGCTGTTGGTCACCACTGTGTTTAGGCAGTCACTTTCCTCTAACACCGACCGGTACCCCCATCACCACAGGTCACACCCCTCCACGCTGGCAGCGGGTGTGTGTGTGTGTGTGTGTGTGTGTGT